>CM076581.1:1645366398-1645644348 GCA_034641835.2 Pinus albicaulis | reverse complement strand
CCCTCTCCTGTCCTCGTAGGGCTAGCTACGAGGCTGAGCGTGGTTTGATGTAGCCTTGAGTTTTACCTTATTTCAGCCTAAGGTAGATTTGAGCGCTAACAAGTAGAAAATATTCGAGGAATCAACTTATAGGGCCATTTCAATGACAAGTCCTAGTTTGGAAGTTCGAGGTTAGAAACCACTTGCAATCTTCCATAACAAATTTGAGGCCCCAATAGACATTATTTTTCCACCTAAACATAACTGAGATAGATTTCAAATTCCATGATTATCCAATCGATATAATTGGCTTTTCTAATAAAATATATTATATAGTGGGTTCATAATATGATTTTGTAAATTCAAATGAATCAGTAAAATCTTGTGAAAATTTTCCTCATCTTATTTGGTAAAGCTTTTGGGAACCAAAACTGTAACACCCTCCTCTCACATCTACCCAAGTAACTGACTAACCAGGGTAAACATGTGACGAAGAGTTACTATGATATGATTCGACTCCTATGTGTCAGTTAAAGAAGTGGAACCGACAAAACACAACAACACAAACCTTCTACGCCAATAACAAAACCCCAAAAAGGCATCTAAACCTTCAGGTGACTAGCCCCTTAGACAAACTAAAATTTTGTTGCATTAATCCCCTAGTCGCTCCCTTGCCAAGCCCTCCAAGTGACTAAGAGCCCCAGTCACTCCCATGAGCTTGCATGAGTGTGACTGCAGCCTTTTTCTGCCAATGTTGTGCCAACGACTGTGGGATTTAATGCCAAATTTTTAGGCTAGGACCCATGTCAGTGCCTATAACTCCATTACACTTCCAAGAATGAAAGATAACAACAAAATAATGATACAAATACGATTACTTGAACAAGGACTTGATTTGACCCCTGCTAGCCATGATAGGAATTTCGTAAAACATGTCACAATAATGCATGCTATAGGTTTAAACAACATATCTGAGCATAGGGGTCTCATAGTTATCTGAGAATCACTAAGAAGCATTGATGCCTTATATGATTACTTGCATTATCATATATTAGGTTATATATTCATTATTCATTCATTCACAAATCAAAACATGATGAGAGTAATACATCATTGTTGTCATAAACATGCTCATAAACAACATATAAACAAAATAAATAATAAGGATACAACAACCATATAATCCACATATAAACCATGAAATTTTCACATAAAATACCAAGGAGGATAAGCTCTTATTGATGAATGAAAAAGGCAACCCAGTATTGGACTACCACGTTCCACCAGACCATAGATTGGCTGAGCCAAATCCCTCTTCAGCTAATCACCCTCGTGCCATATTCCAAGAATGAATGTGGGACTTAAAACTAAAAAACCAACCAGTGATTCCCGAGGTTAAACCACCTCAACCTCATCAATATAACTAGGCATTACTACAATCCTCACCAGATCACTAGGCCATAAATAATCATGGATGCCATCAGATCTCTCCACCTGAATCGCGAGGAATTTTTCCATCTCAACCTCTCAGATTTACTGTGTATTCTGCCATTACCGATCAAGGGATTCCTAGGCCTACGAGGTTTCCACCCTCTGGGCTTTGCCATGTATCCCAAACCAGGATTCATAGGCCAAATCAAGTGTACCACCACTGAGATTTACTGTGTATCCCACCATCACCGGTCAAGGGATTCCTAGGCTCAATCGAGGTTTTCACATCCAAGATTTATGTGTATCCCATCCCGGGATTCATAGGCCCTGTGAATAACCTTGAGACCACCCCACTCATCTTTGAGTCCATCCAAAAATCCAACTCAACCAAAACATGAAAATCACATCACACCATGGCTATCCAGAAATGAAAAGGCAAGGTTGGAGAACATTGTCACACTTGGAAAAACCCATGCCAATGACAACAAGAGAACCAAGAACACACATGCATAACCATGCATATCAAATCTAGCAAGGAAATCACACGTGGAAATCGATACATGCAAGTAAACCTATTGTAGCTACTTGATCTTGCTCTTCCTTGCTTAATCTTTGCTTCCTCTTTTATTTATTTTTCTTTCTTGATCCAAAGCTGAAATGCTCCAAGAAAACCCTAAGTGTCCAAGAGTCTGAGAGAGGGAATAGAGAGAGATCTCCAAAACTGAACTCACAGAAAGCCATGAACTGATCCTCAAAATCCTTTTTATCAATTAGGTCTCTATTTTCTTCACTTTCCATTATCTTCCTTCATTTTCCTCCTCACATGCAACCTGTGACCATTCACCTTCATTTTATCCTAATTTCCATTATTTTCATAAATAAGTTGCCAAAAATGCCATTTTGCCTTGCCAATGCATTTGTCTTTTACTTTGCCAATTTCCTTAGCCATAATAAACCAAATGAACACCCACAATAGGATGTTTTTGCCCAACATTCAGCTTGGAATAAGTGTCCCATAACCGTTGTTATTATTTTTCCTTTATTAACTTTATTACATGGAATTTTCACCAGGGTTGTTACAAAAATCCTCCCTAAGTGGGTAGGTATGATTTGGATTGGATCATAACACAATTTCTAATCTACCTTGGTATTTTATGGTTGGAAAAAATTGGAGGAATAAGCTTGGAGGGCCATTTTAACACTATGTTTCACTATGGAAAAATTTGGTCAAAGTTGTTTGAAATATTTTGAAGCCATTTTGAGGATTTAAATGGCGTTTTTTTTCCACCCAAAAAGTAACATGTTAGATGACAACTTGTATGATGGTCTAATCCAAAACAATGGTTATTTTTAATGAATATTATATAGTGAGTTCATAATATTATTTTTTGAATTTAGGTATAATATGTATTTGGTTTCATACAATTTATCATCAAACATTGTAAATTTTGGGTGGAAAAAATTAGAGGAATTGACATTTGGTTCCATTTAGTGGCAAACCCTAGTTTGAAAAAATAGGGTAATAAGCAATCTAAAATTCTCCAGAAGTCATTTCAAGGCCTCAAATGACATATTTTCCACCCAGAAAGTATTGAGATAGATGGAAATTTGTACAATAATCTAGTATTGATCAATAATATATTTAGCATGTAGATTATATAATGGGTTCATAATGTATTTTTAGAATTTAAATGAATAAGAATTGCTAATTTATAAGCTATATTTAATGAACATAAATAAACTAATGTTTAAACATACAAAACATAGACATGGTTTAGTATTTTGAGTACAAATTGAGAAGTTTAATGATTAAGAACATACTCTTCTTCATAAGATGTCACATGTTCAAATCCAGAGGGTGATTGAGCATGTACACCTTTCTAGGTTTTAACAATAGTATAGGTGAGACTCTTGTTCCATAAATAAGGGGTTATCATACATCAATTTGGTGTCTAGCTTGGTCATGAACGTGACCAACATAGAGCCTGGCTCAATCAAAGAGCCTGGCCTAGAGAGTGTCAAGAGAATTGAACTCTCGACCTCCCAATAGAAAACGTGCTTTAATTATGAGACTCGAACAATTGAACTAACCCTCGGGGCTAATTAATATATATATATGTGTGTGTGTGTGTGTGTGTGTGTGTGTGTGTGTGTGTGTGTGTGTACGCACACACACACACACACATATATATATGTGTGTGTGTGTGTGTGTGTGTGTATATATATATATACACACACACATATATATATATACACACACACATATATATATATATACACACACACATATATATATATACACACACACACATATATATGTGTGTGTGTGTGTGTGTGTGTGTGTGTGTGTGTATATATGTGTGTGTGTGTGTGTGTGTATATATGTGTGTGTGTGTGTGTGTGTATATGTGTGTGTGTGTGTGTGTGTGTGTGTGTGTATTGGTTCGAGGGGTCCTGACCCAGGTTCGATAAGCAAGGTATATATATGTGTGTGTGTGTGTGTATATATGTGTGTGTGTGTGTGTGTGTGTGTGTGTGTGTGTGTATGTGTGTGTGTGTGTGTGTGTGTGTGTGTGTGTGTGTGTGTATTGGTTCGAGGGGTCCTGACCCAGGTTCGATAAGCAAGGTTTACTAACAAACCCCTATACTACTGGCCCTTTCGATGGTGACCTGCTTCCGCAAGTCAAAGTCTCACCTGAAGTAGTATGGGTGGGTGTTGGAACCAGGTTTCCGCACCCTGAGAAAGGATGGGTAAAGCAAGCAGAGCAAAGCTAGATCCTGTAATCCCCGATTACCTTATTCTACGCAGAGTTAATTAAGTCTCTATTCGCATCCACGTGCACTAGATCTATAGTTATACGCTTGATATATCATCAACACAACAGTACATAAACAGAACATAACATATCTAGATCCAAGAACACAGTACACAGATCTTTCACAGCTTAAGAACAAAAAACGCGCAATACAGCAGTTACCAGTAATTCATATAACAGTACTCACAGATTCAGTTCTCTAACAATCTTCCGCATTCATTCATTCATCAATTCTTCCTTACAATTCCAGTTCCCTTCCCAACATGCGCACACAGCAGCAGGGTCCGCACACAGCTGGTCTAGGATCTCTGCGCACACAGCTAGCAGGAGTCTGTTCCCCAAAACCCAAACACATAGCTTAAACAACATATCGCCTCAATAGATCATCTTTTCTTCTCCTTTACAATACAAAATGCATTTCTATTTATAACAATCTAGCTTTGACCTTCTTATGGTCCGCAACCCATGGTTTTCGGATTCCTAGTTTACCCTTTGACCCATTACAATGCGTTTGGGGCTTTGACCCACCCCAAAACCCCTCCGCTAGGCTAAATATAATAAAAAATAATCAAAATGGACCAGTTTTGTAGCTTGATAGTAGACCTCATTCCAACAGTCCCCCAACACAATCTTGTGACTCGTCCCAAGTCACTACAGTGGTGCGGCTTCAATTTGCGTGCGCAAGGTAGCTAGAGTGAGAAGGAGCAGTGGAAGCACTTCCTTACTCTAGGTTGTAGCTCATTGTGCAATGTTGACCATTGTTAGGAGGCAGGGCCATCTGGAGCCGCAATGATCCGTTCTAATAGCCAGTGGAGGCGCGAATGGCAGACTGAGTGTCTTCGGCGAACTGAAGTGTGTTATCAGCCCATGTTTTCAACCGTTTTCGAGTGACATGCTTGTTGTGGTGAAGGTTCTCAATCCTTTCCAAGATGGCTAGATGTTGCACGGAGACGGTGGAAGGTGAGGAGGCTCTGACTTGGTCCAGAGCAGCTTCTGCCTGCTGTAATTCTGTCTAGAGATGTTGAAGCGTGGAGTGGTACTGCACTACCATCCATAATTGTGTAGTTGTTTCGATCAATTGTGCGCCCTGCGTTAGATGTTCTTGAATAATCTGTGTTGCCTCTGTGACCACTGCAATTCGCTGGTCCCATACTTCCTGAGGTAGGTTATATTGTTGTTTCCTGGCTCGGTCACAGTGGTGAACTTCGTGCAACACTCTTGTGTGCAGTCCTTGTAGCTATGTGCAAGATAGTTGCGCTAAATCAATTTGGATGTCCCTCGTAGTTGGATCAGGAGCATTGACGAGGGCAATTTGAGGGAGGGAACACACATTGCTTCGGTTGGGCGGGATTCCGAAATTGCGGAGGAGTCGCAGCATGTCCCTGTATCGCGGTGTTCCTGCTATGTGTGGCTCGCGAACAATCCTTTATGTTGGCAACCAACCTTCACCCCTGTGACTTCACTTAGCATTCCTAGGCTCTCTGGTTGGGTCCATCCTAGCAACATGAAAGCAGGTAACCCAGAGAATTTTAAGGAGTGCAAAAAACCAGTATGCAAATAGCAGGAGCATGTTGTAGGGTGAATAAATAGCTTGGTGTGTAATTATCCAGCGAGCCGCACATCGTCCAGAGCTATTTAATGGGGTAGTATCCCATTCGTGAGACTGACCATCGATAAGGTAGATCAATCTTACCATAAATGGCTGCATTGATGACCTGCCGCTGATTGTGCGTACTTGTAAGATACCTTTTTTATTAAATTGAGATGTGATGACGGTCGCCTTGCATGCTTGAGTTCATTTCCACGGAGTGTCATCCCACGGATGACGCCTGCATGTCGTTCACATACCCTGAATGGAGGTCGATGCGAGGTGTGTCTACAAGTTGGCCATCAGTTTTTTTGAGCCATGTGCTTCGCCCTTGGTTGGAACGTCCTTACACCAGAGGGCTGCGTCACGCGTCCTCGTGCCATTTATTACTTGAGGCATTCACAAATTCTTCAAATTACACGTGGGTCCGGGCAGGTCCGTAACCCGACGCATGCCTAGGTCAGTGGTACCCTGGCAAGCCTGTCCGTGCAAGGCTTGATTGCACCCTTGAGTGTGGTATGTCAGCAAGTGTCCATGTAGGTCGACTGATCTTGGAGTCCATCTGGCAACTGGGGTCCCTATGCGCAGGATCACCCTTCTCCAATACTTCTCCTGAGTGAATAATACCGGTCCTTGCTTAGGTGCTCCGCGCAATATTAGTGATAGTGCCCCTTGCCTACGTTCCGTGGGAATCTTAGGTTCAACCATCTTCTGACTAACATATGTTTCCTCCTGGTAGGGCAAGTTCCTTTCCGTGGTAGAGATGCGCCGGAAATTCTTGACGGTTTGAAGACATCGGAGCACTGAAACTTCGTGCAATCGGCCTTGCCAATTTTTCAACTCCTCATTAGAGTCAAAAAAACATTCACTGTCCTTTTCCCAACAAAACATCCCTTCATCCGTGGGGTTAACCCAATCTTCATCCTGCGCGGTTACTTTATAAATGTGATCTAATTCCTCCTCATCATAGGCTGGCTCTATATATCGCGCACCTTCTGCTGGATCCAGTGGTACTATGACACACGTACCTTTGCTTTCAAACACCATGTTGTGTTTCTTGAGATTGATGACACCCCCCATGTCAATTGCCCAGTCCAATCCAAGGAGCGCAGGGTAGAGATCCGCATCTTCCACAATTTCTATGACTTCAAAGTCAGCTAGGACCCTTACCCCTGCAATGTCAACCATAACTTTTGGTAACCTCCCTAGAGGGATGATTTTTTGTTGATTGGCCATTCGCAGCTAGATGGTGGACCATTCTAATTTAGGTTCTCCCATTCGTTGACATGTCTACTTTGGTAGTACATTCGAATCTGACCCCAGATCTAAGATAACCTAATCCATCTCGTAGTCACTAATCTGTGCAGTCAATCGCATCTCTCTTCTAGTACACTTCTTATAACTATATAGTGTGTGTACATCCTTGGTTTCAGGGATCAGATTGGTCCGAACTGCACAGGTATTCAGTAGTGCTTGAAGATTACCTACAGCCTATGGATTTCGTAGTAGTTTCAGACATGCCTTTAAAAAGGGCTCAACCCCTTCCTCTATCTGAGGTTGCGTAGGGACTTTCAGTGGTGTTTTTTCTTTGAAAGGCACTCCTTCCTGGGAGGCAAGCTCCTCTTTTGCTCCCTGGGTGACTAGCCCACTGCGTGTCATGAATTTTACACATGGATTTGCCTTTCTTAGCTAGGATTTAACTCTTTGTACGTTCTGCGTAGGGGTGGGCTTCTTTTCCTGCATCTTGGCTATTAAAATTGGGCAGTCCTCTACCTCATGGTCTAGTTGCCTACAATATTTGCATGATAGCCTGGTGGGATTTGGGCATTCTCTGGAAAAGTGCCCTATTTCCCACAGTTATAACAGACTAGCTGCCCATGTCCTCGTCCTGCGCTTCCTCCCCGACCTTCTTTGCCTTGGGCCGGTGATCCTCCAAAGGGCGCAAAAATTCTTGGCGACGCAGGGTCCAATTGTACCCTATATAAGTTCCCATGATCCATCATTAAGTCATAAGTACGACAGTTCTGCTCATCATGTCCCACTGATCGGCAGAGTCGGCACCATTGTTGCTTTAGTTCTGGGACATATGCACCTAACCGAGGGCAATGGTTTGTATCATGAAATCCTGCTGCCCGACAATCATCACACCATAGTGCAAGTCCACTTGAACCTGGTCATAATAAGACGGGTTCCCTACTTGCCACTGGGCGTAACGGACTAGGTCCTCCTGCTTGCATGTAATCCGTTAGCAAAGGGCAATGATCTTTCGTATGGCCAGACACCCGGCATCGTATGCACCAGAGATTTGCGCAGACATCCTTTCCTCGCTCTTTTCGCAGGTTTTGTATCTCCATATGCATAGCCCCAAGTTGTTCCTGGATTTGTTGTACTCCTGCTGATGTATCCTCTCGGGGGGCAGACACTAGTTTCATAGCGACTTCCATAGCCTTCTCCTGTGACTCAAAGGTCTGATGACTCATTGGCGTGCGTAGGTGAGGTAACAACATAGCGATGAACCATTCCATATGCTGTCTATCATCATATTTGAATCCTCCTTCCCTGATTGCTTTCTTCAATCGCTGATCAACCTCCCATACTGACTCAGATGCACCTTGTTTGAAGTCCTTTACTTCTGCTACCAACTGGGAATAATATTTCAGCTTCCTGAACTGGTGCTTCAAAGTGTCCTTGATATCTTGAATAGATGCGCCCCCATTCTGGGCAATATACCACATATACCAGTCCAGGGCCCTATCCTCAAAGGCCAACGACAGCTGCGCCATTTTTACTGTATCACTTTCCACATTCTTCGCAATCCATACAAAGGTTGAAACAAACCAAAATTAGTCCATATCCTCATCTCCTACCCCCTTGAAAGTAGGTAGTTTCAAATGCGTAGCCATATCACTGTCGAGGGAGGGTGGCGGTATAGGCGAATTCTTACCTTTGCACGGCCTAGGTGGCGATGTAGCTGCGGGATCTTGCGCAGCTGGTTCCTGCAACGGATTGTAGGCGGATCTCCCTCCGTCAAGGTTGGTTCGATAGTACTTACCACTGCGTGTCGCGCTCCCGTCTAGATCTAAGGTCATTCAGTCAGTATGACTACATAGAATGCTCTTTTCGCACAGTAATTTCTTGATCCGCAACGATAATGTCCTCAGAAACTTGTCTTAGAATCCTTTGAAGAATCATCGTTTGGCCTCAGAGTATGATACAAACTAATCAATGGAAAATTCCATCACAAATCCTCCCAGCACACTATCCACCCAGTGATCTACCGTGCGTGTGATAATATTATCAGTTTTCTCCAGCTGCTCAAGTAGCTCTGGGGTCCACTGAGTGACTCACTCGTCCTTCCAGCACTTCTAGAATTCCACAAGCCTGGCCAACCACTCCTGGAGTTCAATCGCAAAGGTTACAAAGAATATTTCGTAGCTTTCAGTAAGAATATACCTATTTTTCCACCTTTCCACCGTTAATTTCTCACTGCGGTTTTCTTTTACAGCGAAGTCCTGGATTTGTCTTTCGAACCAGTCTTCGATCTCTTTTCTTTCAGGTTTCCAATATTCTCTTGTCATTACCTGATTCCTTCCTCAGAATTCTTCTGGTCCCAGCAATGGAACCATTTGTTGGCTCGAGGGGTCCTGACCTAGGTTCGGTAAGCAAGGTTTGCTAACAAACCCCTATACTATTGGCCCTTTCGGCAGTGACCTGCTTTCGCAGGTCAAAGTCTCACCCGAAGTAGTATGGCTGGGTGCTGGAACCAGGTTTCCACACCCTGAGAAAGTATGGGTAAAGCAAGCAGAGCAGAGCTAGATCCTATAATTCCCGATTACCTTATTCTACGCAGAGTTAATTAAGTCTCTATTCGCATCCACGTGCACTAGATCTATAGTTATATGCTTGTTATATCATCAACACAACAGTACATAAATAGAACATAATAGATCTAGATACAAGAACACAGTACACAAATCTTTCGCAGCTTAAGGACAGAAAACGCACAATACAACAATTACCAGTAATTCATATAACAGTAGTCACATATTCAGTTCTCTAACAATCTTCTGCATTCATTCATTCATCAATTCTTCCTTACAATTCCAATTCCCTTTCCAACCTGTGCACACAGCAGCATGGTCCACACACAGCTGGCCTAGGATCTCCGCGCACACAACCAGCAAGAGTCTGCTCCCGAAAACCCAAATAGATAGCTTAAACAACAGATCGCCTCAATAGCTCATCTTTTCTTCTCCTTTACAATACAAAATGCATCTCTATTTATAACAATCTAGCCTCGACCTTCCTATGGTCCGCAACCCATGGTTTTTAGACCCCTAGTTTACTCTATTAGTTATACTACTGTTAAGGTCGTTTAATTTGAAAACTTGAAGTTACTAGGGGGATTTTCATGATATTGAATCCATTGATGCATTCAAAAGTGCATTTTAAACAACAATAAATAATAATCTTGTTATGTGTGTGTGTGTGTGTGTGTACGTATGAATAATATACATTTTTTGTCCATTATGTCAAATTTCATCATGTCACTTGTGGGAATTGAACCTAGGTGGGGGATCCCAATCATTCCTCCCAACCACTCAAGATAAACCCAGTTGATATATGTGTGTGTGTGTGTGTTAGGTAATGTGAGTCATGAGATGACCTAACATGTAGCTTGAGTAGTCGCGACCCAAGGGCATCTAAGCCATCAAATTCACTCGAGGATCACACCCGTCCTGGGCCATTAACATAGTTGGATTTTTTCTCAAGTGGATTTTTCACTGTGGAGTGCTTAACAGGACATTGTGCCACTATATATTCTATGCCTCGTGGGCTATATATATATATATATATAGAGAGAGAGAGAGAGAGATTTTATTTTTATTTTTTATTTTTCGAATTAGGCTGAGCCTAGGCGGGGGCTAGCCCCAATGTTGGATGGAAGAATGATTTGCCCACTAGTGAGATACTATCACCAAGATTGTGCGAAGCTTGGTCAAGCTTGGACGTCCCTTGAGATAGTTTAATTCCCCCAAAGGTGGCTCCTATTGGTCGAGCTTGGACGCCCCTTGGGATAGTTTAATTTCCCCAAAGGTGGCTCCTATCCGCAAGCCCTCCCCATGATATTTGAACCAATGACTTGGTGGAGGCTAAACCCCATGCAAATCAATTGGTCTACATCTCATGGGTAAACCCAATTGGTGCGTGTGCACACACACACACATATGAATGATAAGTTGAGTTCGTATAAGTATATTTTTATAATGACTTTAAGTCCTATGGTTGACATAATCTTATAACTAAAAAAAATACTTGAAAAATAAAAATTTAAACACCATATTTTTTTTTAATTATTAATTACATTCTACAATTTTATTTATGAAAATATTCTTTTTGGTTTGCTAAGTTGTGTAATTCTTAGAAATTGTGATTCAGGGGCATATAAACTATCAAAATCACTAGGGGATCACAACCAGCGTGGGCCACGCCAACCCTTAACATAGATGGATTTTCGCCCACGGAGTTTCAAACCGGAAACCTTCACATCATGGAGTGACTTAAACGTACACCCATCACCATTTATTCTATGTCGCGTGGGCAAGTTTATTCATGAAAATATAAAATTAATTATAAATAAATTATTTTTAAACTTCACTAATTTAATTTAATTAATAATCTTAAATTATTTTTAATCTTTATGGTAAAAGAAAAATATTCATTTATATAATAATCTTAGATTTTTCACTGGAAAAGGATACTTTTTTGTTATTCATAGAGATTAAAAAAAATACAGATTTGTAGAATTACCACTTCCCATAAATATGACTGGACATGTCACTAAATAAACAAATTGAAATTGTAGACTCAAAACTAGCTGAGAAAGGCCAGAAAGTTCATAAATCATAGGCCCAAATAGAGCTGATCAATAAGGACTGCAACATGCTTAAAAAAACAGTCTAGTGACAGCTAGAAGAAAACAAGAAATACAACTTGAAAGTACAACAAAACCAGAATTTCATAAGAGGGCACATGTAAGAATAGAACTGCTAGTGTTGGCATGCGTTCTTTGGAGCTAAAATGTGGAGCACTTTTTATCTTTCACCGAAATACAGGGCGTTGTGCTTTAGGTCAGGATGGTAATAGGAATGGAGTGAGTGGTATGGATTTTGTTTCCAATGTGGTATTCAAAAATAATTAAGCTTGGATCTAATTTCAAACCTCTTTTTGAGAGATTGTCTGTTGTAGAGTTTAACTCTCTGTAAATGTGCTGAAAATTAATCTCCTGGAGCTTCGATTTAATTTCCTTTATTCTGTGTTTCCATGCTTCTAAATGTAGCACCTCCAGACGAGCCTCCCCTTTCATCCAATCGAAAACACATTTTGAGTCATCAAGAATGTGTATGTTGTTAATGTTTTTTTTTTAAACTTAGCAAGCATCATGAGAGTCCATGCAATATCAATTCATCCTTGGTATTTGATCCAAATCTAAGACCAATTCTAAAATGGATGGATTTGTTATCTGAAAACTTGATCATCCCTCCTCCTCCACACACCTTCCCTTGAGCTTCTACATCAAAAAAACCCCATGGAAGATTCTGTGATATGGATGGAAAAATAACTCTTCTCTGAGGTTTTAATTTTTTGAGAGGATGGTAGTCCCTGAAATGGGAGATGATGTTGGAGTCTTGGGCCAGAATGAATATCTTAGCATCTGTGAAAATGACCTTATTTCTTAACAAAAAAATTCCCCATGCGATAAATATATCCAAAGTACTAAGATGCTTGTACTTCTTCGTCCAAGTGAAAAGGGTTTCTTTAAAGAAGGACTTCTTCATATCTTCTTTGATGCCCAAAAGAACAAAGGACCATATCTCCTGAGTGAAGTTACAATACATCAAAAGATGGTCACTAGTTTCTTCTTGTTGATTGAATAAAACACATCCACTAGGGTTTTGGAAACCTATTTTTTGAAGGTTTTCCTAGGTCAAATTTTTTTTGTAGAGCACCAACCAAGTAAAACACCTTAACTTGTTTGGAATTGGCCATTTCCAGATATGTCTATGCCACCATCTATCAGTTTTTTTAATCTTAGAGTGTACAATATCCTCATAAGTTGAGTTGGCTCTAATCTTACCAGTTGAGAAGTCCTAGCTCCAGACCAGAGAGTCCCTGGAGTTTTTCAATCTCACTCCATTAATATTTAACTCAATTATGAAGGTATTCCATTCCTCTGCTAAAGCATACCTTAATCCTAATTCTAATGAGGACCTCTGATAGTTTTCACAGGGATGAGAGGAATCTGGATTTTTTATATTGTGAAGATCCCTTGGATGCTAGATCTTGTCTTAATTCGAAAGATAATCTGTATACTTTGGCACCACCAATGAAGGGATCTTTGCCAAGGATGACTTGCATTCCATCCCCCACTTTCCAAGCTAACCAGTTGGAGAGATGGGAGTAGGAAGTCATGAGGGATTTCCAAACCATAGAGATTTTTTTGGGTAGGGAAGAAGACTATTCTTTGATCCAATCCACAACCTTTTGTTTGCTTAAATGTTTTTCTTTGTTGAAAATGCAGCAAGAAAGTCTCAATTTTGATTTTTCCTTAATTAAAATTGAGGAAATTCGAAATTCCACATCTGCAGGCAACCTGGAGGAGTTAACTAAGGCGACATGAATCTTGTCACTTACTTAAGAATACTGAATTCAAGTTTAGTTTAATTGAGTTGATTCCTAAAAGATAGGAGTCTAGCTCAATTAATTCGAGTTAGGGGCATGAAGTTCAGTTGTGTGCAGTGGGTTCCTAAATTTTAGGAGCCTAGGTTGAGTTAATTTCAGTTGTAGCAATTTAATTTAGTTAAATTGAGTTATGTTCAGTTAAAATAGTTCTAATTGTTGGAGGAACTAGTGGAAGTTAAAGCTGTGGAAGTGGAACTTCAACCATAATCAGTAATAATCCAAATAACTAATCAATCAGTTAATAATTAGCTCATGCATGTAGAGAATTCGAGTTACCCAGTTGAGATGGAGATTTCAACGCAATGTACTATCAGTTGTAGACTATTCCAATGTGTACAGATGGTGCACGCAGTTAGAGGAAGGACCTAAAGGAAATGCGTAGTCCAGATGAGGGAATTTCCTAATTAATAGGACTAATTTCCTGGAGGAACAAGGCAAGTAAATAAGAGCTTGGAGGCTTGAAAAATTAGATAAGTATTGGTCAGGTTCAGTCAGTCAGGCAAAAAGATAGACTATACAATTGCAGGGTGTGCTCAGGCTTGGGAAAACATTGTATTTCATCTCTATTATTTTATTAATGCAATACCGATAGTAAGGGGTTTGAGGCAGTTGCTTTCCCCTAGATAAATCTTTGTGCATGTGTGATATTTCCTTTTGCATGTTAAGTATTTGTGTCCTCGATCATGAATTTTCTTTCGCAGATCAGTAGAGTAGCTTCTAGTCTTGTGACTTAGTAAATTTCATGAGCAGTTTAGAATCTACACATTAATTTCTACATGGTATTAGAGCTAGATTCACAGTAGAGAAGAGATTTCGAAGTAGTCTTTGTAGGATCAATTCTTCAGATCTAGAAGGATGGATTTCTATGGACTAAGAATCGAGTATTCCCTTGAGGGAAGCTCAAATTATGTTGCTTGGAAGGACCACATGGAGGCAATGTTGGAAGATAATGGGTTGAAGGAATTTGTTGAGAATGACATTCTGAAACCACCAACAACTGATACTCAAAATCTAGTAGAATGGAAGAATTGTGTAGCCAGGGCGAGGAGAATCATATTGGAGGGAGTAAGAAACCATATCATCTCAAATCTCCATGAGAAAGAGACTCCATATGCAACGTGGAAAGCATTGAAAAATATGTTCCAGAATAGTAGTGATCACAGGAAGCTGGCGCTCAAGGACAAGCTTTGAAATATTAAGATGCAAAAGAATGACTCAATTCAACAATATCTTAGCAGGTTCACACAATGTCGTGATGAACTTGCAGGAGTTGGTGTCATAATCCTAGATGATTTGGTGAGCCTAGCCCTTCTAGACCTTCCCAACAGCTGACACACTTACCAAGTTCCAGTGAATGGAAGGGAGAAACTACAAAATTGGGAATGCCTAGGGTCCAACTTGGTACAAGAGGAAATAAGGTACAATACCAGAGATGGGACCTCGTCCAAAGAAGTGGAAGAGAACTTTGCATTAGTCAATAAAGGAATGAAGGAAAAGTGGAAGAAATCCCAAAGAGAGGTTAATTCTAGCCTAGAGGGAAAGAAGAAATACTTGTCCAAAATCAAGTGTTTCAACTGTCATGAATTATGGCACTATGCCACGAGGTGTCCATACAAGAAGGCAAGCAAGAAGGAGCCTGCAGTAGTAGCAACAGGTGAATCTTTGGCTTCACAGTTCGTGCTTGACTTCACTCTCATCACATGAATTGCAAGAAGAGTGATGGGAAGTATGTGGTACCTAGATAGCGGTGCCTCGTTCCACATGACATGGAGCAAATAATTTTTCAGTGACTTGGACGAGAAAGATCTCCAGATGAACATTGAGTTTGGAGACAACGAAAAGTACAGTGCAACCGATATTTGTACAATCACCTTTCAGAGGGAGTCAGGCTCCCCTCTCAGACTCAAGGATGTGATGTTTGTCTCGGGTCTAAAGAAGAATCTTGTCTCCTTTGTAGTTTTGGAAGATCGTGGGTATGATGTGATCTTCAACAAAGGAAAGGCATTCATAAGACACATAGCCATGAGACATGTGAAGAAGATTGGTGCTCAAGTCAAGAACCTATATGTACTTGAGGTAGAAGATGCATGAAAAACCTTAAGGAGCAAGGAAAATACTAGAGATATGGTGGTTAAGAGGGAGCATGTTAGACCTCTCAACATACAACCTCAGAAGAAGCCTATGGAAGTTGTGGAGCAACCACAAATGGAGAAGAAAAGAGAAGGCAAAGCGGAGACATCAAATCAAGCAGAGACCTGTAACAGGGGAGAGTTCAAGCCAAGTGGACAAAGAGAGAACATGCAACTATACCTCCAGGAGCGAGGTGGGGCGATGTAGATCCTTATTCCAAGAGTTGTAGAAATTTGGGCAGGGTCCATTGAGATGTTCTCCTCATGGATCATTACCTTGCTACAGGGGCCCACAATATTCAGTAGCAGGAATATGAACGTCATTCAGATACTGAGGAGTGTTAATAGCAGAGCAGGAGGCTCAATAGCAGAGTCAACAACAACACAATTTTATAGTAAACATTTATAGACACATTTTATTCAATTTGTTTTTTTGGATGCTTCCGAGTTACAGATGTTGCAGTAGCAACAATAACAGTGAGAGGTGTTGCATGCAACACATTCCACAGATGCATGATAGGGGTGGCCGATAATCCCTTTCTTGCTGAGAGGGAGTGTTGAAAATGCAACAAGAAAGTCTCAATTTTGATTTTGTCTTAATTAAAATTGAGAAAATTCGAAATTCCACATCAACAGACAACTTGGAGGGGTTAACTGAGGTGAATGACTCTTGTCACTTAGTTAAGAACACTTAATTCAAGTTAATGAGTTCAAGTTCAGTTTAATTGAGTCGATTTCTAAAAAATAGGAGCCTAACTCAGTTAATTCGAGTTAGGGGCATGAATTTCAGTTGTGTGCAGTGGGTTTCTAAATTTTAGGAGCCTAGGTTGAGTTAATTTCAGTTGTAGAAATTTAATTTAGTTAAATTGAGTTATGGTCAACTAAATTAGTTCTAATTCTTAGAGGGACTAGTGGAAGGTCAAGTTGTGGAAGTGGAACTTCAGCCACACTCAGTGATCATCTAGATAACTAATCAATCAGCCTAAATTAGCTCATGCATGCAGATAATTCGAGTTACCTAGTTGAGATGGAGATTTCAAGGAAGTGTACTATCATTTGTACACTATTCCAATGTGTACATATGGTGAATGTAGTTAGAGGAATAATCTAAAATAATTGCATAATCCAGATGAGGGAATTTCTTTATTAATAGGGGCTAATTTCTTGGAGGAACAACACAAGGAAATAAGAGCTTGGAGGCTTGAAAAATTGGTTAAGTATTGGTCTGGTTTAGTCATTAAGGCAAAGAGATAGACTATACAATTGCAGGGTGTGCTTAGGCTTGAGCAAACATTGTATTTCATCTATATTCTTTGATTAATGTAATGCAAATAGTAAGGGGTTTTGAGTAGTTGCTTTCCCCTAGATAAATATCTGTGCATGTTTGATGTTTCCTTTTGTATGTTAATGATTTGTGTTCTTGATCGTGAATTTGCTTTCACAAATTAGTAGATAGCTTCTAGTTTTGTGATTTAGTAAATTTCATGAGCAATTTAGAATCTACACATTAATTTCTACATTCTTTTACGAGCTGTCTCCATAGACCTTCCCTAAACAAACTTCTCCACACATTCTTCAGTGCCAAAGCTTTGGAAAACCATGATAGCTTTTTAAATCCCCAGTGATATGAATGGATTGTATTAGTTATGTTGTGCTAAGTATCCAAACAGTAATAATAATGTGTGCATAAGGTTCTCCTTAATTTGCAGGTTAAACAAATAGTTCTATCTTTGTTAGACATATTTTTGTGTGAGGATTGATTAAGTATTTTATATGTTTATCATTATACAGCAGTAAAGAACAGAGAAATCAACTTCACAAAGCACATTACTCAGCAAATTGTTGAAGCAGTTCACCCCTCTTGGGCTACATCTAGTGGTCCAGCTCCCAATGGCATGTCCCTCTTGTATTAATTTGCTCAAAATGCAAGTACGAGTGAAAATAAGCCTCAATAGGAAAAACTCTCTATAAAATAAGCTTCAGAAGGTATGAAATAGTCAAAGATAACTATTCATTTACATAAAACAGATAAAGAAAGCCCAATACACTGCCTTCTCCATGATGGCCCTGATGGCTTCTTGATATTCCTTAAAGCTAAAATGATGTAGATGACCTCTGTTCGACCTGAAACCTATGCGTAGCTGCTAAGAATGTCGAAAAGACCTAAAATTGACTATTTTTGCACCCAATTTCGTTCAATAATGAGGAAGTTATGGCTTCTCCAAGAAAATTGCCCAATGTCCTCCAAAAACTCCACTAAATGTGGAGATACTGCCACTTAACAAACTAAATTCGGTGGACAGGCCTAAAAAGGCGGAACCGCGCCCAAAAATAGCGGCAACAATAAATGTGAGGGTTATCGAAAATGCGCGTTCACATGCTATATTCCCGCTAACCGTAATCTGTTGCGGATAAGGTTAGTTGGCGCACCCCTGGTCACAAGTGTATGGTCACGTCGTATGGGGCTAACCCTTTTTACCTCAGCCCGAATCCAATGGAAACTTCAAATAAGACTGACGCCCATAGTGGTTAAGAAACACCACTGGGCGGGCTGGTCAAGCTTGTTGGCTAGCAGCCAGGCCACCCATGTTCAAACCCACAGACTTGCAAACAATTTTTTTTTATAAAACGAAATTTCTACCCGACCCGAATTGGCGTGTAGGGTGACCCAAATGCGTGCAGAGGCGCCCGAATTAACGTGCAAACCAACCCGACTCGAACACGTGCAGCTGTGACCTGAACTGTGTGCTGGTCGACTCGAATAAACGTTCAGGCCTGCCCATGGTCTCGTGCAGGTCATGCCCAAGGTGTTGAGCCAACCTTAAACCCCATTTTTTTGCCTCGGACCTTTTCTTAACCAATTAGGCCTGGGGCCACGTGGCAGCCTCTGGGCAGGCCACGTGGCACCCAATGATTGGCCTCCATCAACCTTTACCAAAAATGACTTTTAACGTATAATTTTTTTGCTAAAATGTCAAAAGTCAAACTGAGTCAAACAGTCCTTTTTTAGACTTTACTCGGCGTTTTCAAACCTCAATAACTTCTGCATACGACATCGGTTTTGAGAACCATTTGCGGCGCCAGAATCGCAGTGAAGAGATCTTTTTGGTCATTTAGATTGCAACCACTTCTGAGCACTTTCATTTTTGAGCAATTTTTGAACATGGACATGATCTCCTGATCACACCTCCCCATTGGGAAGCTTTTGGACCCCAAGAGCTTGATATACTGATCTGTACAGCAAATGAGAGTACAACACCCTCTTCTCTTCAGCCTCCAAACACTTGCCTTGCATGGCTAGTGACTTTGAACCACAACTAGAAATCAATTGACACTTCCCTTCTTGCATGTGTTTGTCCTCCTGTCAAGAACTGTCTTTCTTGCACTCACTTAGAAAATTTCTGGCGAGAAATTTGCAGAAGGTAGCTGAACATCGCTTCCTTGAGAAATGATCCAAGGTGGCTCAAACAAATATGAGATTATAGCATAAAACATGCATACAACCGAAATTTTCATATGTACAAAATGAGTATGTCTTACTGTGTTAAGAAGTCCATCCACTTCTTACCAAGCCACTTCCATGGTGACTTTTGCTACTGCAACTCTTCTTCATGTGAAACATCCATTCTCATATCAATAATGGAATCCTTGGTTCCAGTTGCGCCAATCTTTCTGTCCTCTTGTTGCATGTGTTTGGGACGACTAGTTGGATGCAAATTCCAACAATGGGAGACAACATGTCCCCTCTTCTGGAAATATGTGCAAATCTTATGCACTTTCTTTGAAAGTTGCCTTTGCTTCATCTGCTTCTTGTATGCCTTCTTCCTCATCCAGCATCTCGAAACATCATGGTTAAACTGACCACAATATGTACGACAACTTTTTCTTCCTTTTATACATGCAAAATTGTCATGCCTTGCAGAAACACAATCAAATTGATCATGGGAAGATTTATACCTCTTGTGCTGCTTTGCATGTTCATCCTTTTTTCCTTTATGAGGAGATGAACTAATAGAGGTTCCAGCTTTCATTTGCAGACTAACATCATCGTTCTTGTCTTGAAAACTGTCTGAACTCGCATGCTTGCCATAAGTTGCATGTCTACCATATTTTTGCTGCAACAAAGGCTTAAAGAAATGGCAACAATCTTTGAAACAAATTTGACATATTTTCATATTACAACTTGGAACAAAAGTTCTCTTTGAAGTAGCCTCACATGCCTTCATGGCTTTGGAGTCTTCGCCATTAGTTTGCACATAACCAAGACCAAAATTCTTGGGTCATTCCTCAACCAAAATAGGTTCAACCATGCCTTGTGCATGTTTTCCTAAACCCTTGCCTTCATAGCCCATTTTAATCATTAACTTGGACCCTATACTTCTTGTGTGCTTTTCGAAAGAACCAACACATCTTTCTAATGAGGAAATTGAAGACAAATTAGAATGGATTACCTCTTCCTCACGCATGTTCTTGGTCAAAGCTTCTTGAGCTTGATGGAGCTGCATCTCCATATCATGCAATCTTTGAAGAATTTCTTCCTTCTCTTCCTTCATGGCAAACAATTGCTCACGAAGTTTAGTGCTTTCTCTTCTATCTTCAAACAGAATCTGCACCATGTCCTTCAATATAATAAAGTCACGCTTCATATTTTCATTCAAGAATCTTGTGAAGGAGGAAACCTCACTTGTAGAAATTGTCAATATGATGTCAATGAACAAAAGGAACTTCAAAAAAACTCACAAAGCTTTCTAAACAAATGACAAGATTTTTTAAGCCAAATGGTTGTAAAGACAAACTCTTATTCAAACAGCCAAACAACAAACAATCGTCAAGAGGGTTTGTGTTCCAAGGGTGACCTTGAGGTACTTTGGGGTAAAGAAGAAGCCTTCAGCCCTTTCTTCCTTTTTGTCCTCTCCAAGACTTAGTTATCAATAGCTATCCCTTCACCTCTAGCAAACTCAAGCAATAGTCAGTTTGCAAATAGTAAAACAGTCAATCTTTTACACTGTTTTAAGACCTTTCTAGTAATACAAGCAATAGCTTTCTCTGTCAATCAAGCGACCAACCTTGCTCTGCACAGCTTGCAAGGGTCGTTATGCAAACTATTAAACAATCCTTTTGCACAAATGTTAAATAGAGAAAATACTCTAACTTAACCTAATGCTCAACCTGAGCTCTGATACCAACCTGATTTGAATGGATTGTATTAGTTATGTTGTGCTAAGTATCCAAACAGTAATAATAATGTGTGCATAAGGTTCTCCTTAATTTATAGGTTAAACAAATAGTTCTGGCTTTGTTAAATAGATTATTGTGTGAGGATTGATTAAGTATTTTATCTGTTTATCATTATACAACAGTAAAGAACAGAGAAATAAACTTCACAAAGCACATTACTCAGCAAATTGTTGAAGCAGTTCACCCTTCCTAGGCTACATCTGCTGGTCCAGCTCCTAATGGCATGTCCCTCTTGTATTAATTTGCTCAAAATGCAACTATAATTGAAAATAAGCCTTAATAGGCAAAAATAACTGTAAAATTAGCTTTAGAAGGTATGAAATAGCCAAAGATAACTATTCATTTACATAAAACAGATAAATAAAGCCCAATACACTGCCTTCTCCATGATGGCCCCGATGGCTCCTTGATATTCCTCGAAGCTAAAACTGCTGTAGATGACCTCTGTTCGACCTGAACCCTGTGCCAAAATGCTCAGAATGTCGAAAAGACCCAAAATTGACTATTTTTGCACCCAATTTCGTCGAAAATAATGAGGAAGTTATGGCTTCTCCAAGAAAACTGCCCAATGTCCCCCAAAAACTTCACTAAATGTGGAGATACTACCAGTTAACAAACTAAATTCAGCAGACATGCCTAAAAAGGCGGAACCACACCCCAAAATAACGGCAACAATAAATGTGAGGGTTATCCGAAACGTGCATTCACATGCTATACTCCTTCTAACTGTAATCTGTTGTGGATAAGGTCAGTTGGTGCGTCCCTGGTCACAAGTGTATGGTCACGTCATATGGGGCTAGCCCTTTTTACCTCTGCCCGAATCCAATGGAAAATTCAAATAAGACTGGCGCCCATAGTGGTTAAGAAACACCACTGGGCGAGCCGGTTGAGCCTGTTGGTTGGCGGCCAGGCCACCCATGTTCAAACCCACGGACTTGCAAACAAATTTTTTTATAAAACGAAATTTCTGCCCGACCCGAATTGGCATGCAGGATGACCCAAATGCGTGCAGAGGCGCCCGAATTAATGTGCAGACCGACTCGACTCGAACGCGTGTAGCTGTGACCCGAAATGCGTGCTGGTCGACCCGAATAAACACTCAGGCCTGCCCATGGTCTCGTGTAGGTCGTGCCCAAGGTGTCGAGCTAACCTTAAACCCCATTTTTTCTGCCTTGGACCTTTTCTTAACCAATTAGGCCTGGGGCCACGTGGCAGCCTCTGGGAAGGCCACGTGGCACCCAATGATTGGCCTCCACCAACCTTTACCAAAAATGACTTTTAACATATAATTTTTTTGCTAAAATGTCAAAAGTCAAACCGAGTCAAACAATGCTTTTTTGGAGTTTACTAGGCGTTTTCAAACCTCAATAACTTCTGCATACGACCTCGGTTTTGAGAACCGTTTGCGATGCCAGAATCGTAGCGACGAGACCTTTTTGGTCATCAGATTGCAACCACTTCTGAGCACTTTCATTTTTGAGCAATTTTTGAACATGGACATGATCCCCTAATTACCCAACCTCCAAAATTTGTGGGAGTAGATAAGATGGATCAAATAGCAAGATGAGTATTTCCTTTGTTGTTTTTTCCATCCCACAAAAAAATGAAAATCAACTGTCTAATCTATGCAAGAGTTGCAACAAGGATTTTTTTCCAAGGACAACCAAAATACAAGAATATTCTCCAAAACATATTTTGTGAGGATCATTCTACCTCCTAAAGATGGCCAGTTGTAGCACTAAAGATTGATTCTCTGCTCCACTCTTTTGATCATCCACATCCAATCTTCTTTGTGGTAATTATTGGGTTTAAGATAGAAACCAAGATATTTAAATCCTGACTCCAATGCTGAGCTCTACAAAGGGAGGAAACACTGAATATATTCAAGTATGTTAGGCCTGAAAATATGTTGATGGAAAGAGGATTTTGTGAGATTAATCTCTATTACAAAAGAAAACATAATTAGCATAAGTTTTACTTTGAAGGTAACATTATGGAAGAAGTTGCGGTTTACAAATACCTCAAAATTGACTTCAATAGAAATCTAAGTTGGGATGGATGTAGAAAGAAAAACACTTTGGGGAGGTGAAAAACATTTTATGCTTTTCAAAATAGGTGTAGAGAAGTAGAGCTATGGGACTGGAAAACCACTCTAACTCTTTTTGGCCTTTTAGTGATTCTGATGATTCTCTACAATTGTGAAATGTGGGCCAGTAGTACATCCGACATGCAGTGGAAACAAATTGAGAAAATTAGTAAGCGTTTTTAAAAGTGCAGTTACTTATGCTATCTTGTTGAATGAAACAGGGACTGCTCCTATTGAAGCAATTGCTATGGTGCATGTCATAATGTATTTAAAAAAATGCGCAGATGGAAGAGGGAAGATGACCTAAAGTTGTGTTTAATGACGTATTGTGCAAAAAAAAGAAGACTTGGATGCGACAAAATAACAAACGGTTTAGTAAATGGGGTATTTGCTTGAGCATGTGTCCCATAAACAGTAAAGAGATAAAAACTTTTGTTATGGATAAGTTCCACAAACGTACTTGGGAGAAGGAGTTAAGGAGAAAGAAAAAAATATTATATTGAACTATTTAATCCCACTCATAATCATCAACAAAAAGAGTACATAGAGGCCAATATTTATTGGAGAGCCAAAATCCTTATTGCTCAATTCAGGACTAATTCTCTTCAACTTTGCTGTGAAACAGGGTGCTGGGAAATGCCAAAAGAAGTGTGGGAGGAAAGAGTATGTATTTTTTGCTCTTCCGGAAGAGTGGAAACATAAAAGCATTTCATTTTAGAATGCGAGGCCTTCAAAGACAATCGGGAAAGCTATGTAGATATTTTGGCAGCGAGCTCTTGGGATAATCTATTCAGCAAGGGGTTTGTCAAGAAGTTGGGAGCGTTTATTTTGAAACTCCACAAGAAAAGCGCCGAATACATGAGATAGATAGAAATCAATCTGTCCCATAGGCTATCTTTAGCCTCGTGGATGCTAAAATAACTTCGTCTTCTTCTTCATTGCAAAAGAGAACAATGCATCTGTGGAAAACTTGACATTTAGTTACGGAACCTAGTCTCAGTGACATAACATCATCCATAAAAAGTAAGTGGGTGATGTGGTGATTTTTTGAAATCTTTATGCCTCTTATGTTACCAACCCGCTTTCACTCAACAAAAGACGACTGGCACCTTTTATTACTAATAAAACAAAAAAGGAGATAATGAGCATCCTTGCCTTGGACCCCGGAAGCTAGAATTTTTTTTTGAGGATGAACCGTTGATGAAAAAACACTGAATATCTTAGATTATTATTAATCAATATTTAAATTATTATTAATCAATATAATAAAAGAAAAATATCCATTTATATAATAATCTCATATTATTATTAATCAATATATAAAAGAAAGTTGGGCCAAAGTATGCCTTATTTCTGTGTTTGGCTAAGAGCTTGTCTTCCTCGGAAGTAAGGAAACAAGTTAACGGCCCAAGACCCTAGCATCTAGCAAGAGGGAAAGCCTACCCCCTGACGGACCACAGCGGGTAATTTACGGGCCACCAATGGGTTATTCAGGTGGCGTGGTTTTCCTTGAATAACGGTGATGAGTGAAACCCTGCTCCTTACGGACCACAGTGGGTTTTATGGACCACAGTGGGTTATTTATGAACCACCAGCGAGGTTATTTACGGAGCACCGGCGAGTTATTCCAAGAACGTGGTTTTCCTTGAATAATGGTGATGAGTAAGTCTGCATTCGCGAATAACAGCTAGAGATAGTTGTCCTTGTGACTAGTTTGACCACTCAATTATGATAAGTTTTCCGGCCATGTAAAATACATATATGAAAGTTATTCTCACTTTGCTTCCCAAAACAGGGAGGAGGGGGAGTTGGATTTTTCTGAGAATCCACTGGCAAGCCAACAAAATCTATTCTACCCCGATGATCAGACCACCTGTATTTCTGTTATATACATTGTTTACATCCCCATCCTGAATTTATCCTGTCGGGGAATGAAACCATGGAGATAATTGGAGAGCTAGTTAAACGTCTATCAAGTGATCGTAAAAAGGTTGACGTTCCTACACGCTGTGGGTTGACGGCAGAAGTGGTAAAGGAATTTCGATGTGAGGTAGGGTTCCTCCTGAGCAGTACACTTTTGACAGATTTTCTAGATGTTGGGTATTTAATCCAATGCAGAGGTCCAGATGGGAATTTACTACTATCGCATGGTGAATCATCTACTACATCTCCATCTTTTTGACTATCAGATCATGGGAGGTATCTACCCGAATGGACTTATTAGTATTCAAACAACCCTGTAGGTATAGGGCTTCAATGTTTTGAGGCTTCGAATGAAGAAGAACAAATGAGGAAGAACATCATAAATTCATCAGGAAGAAAGAGGATCCTGTCAATTTGCTCCAGGAGGAAATACAAAATTAAATGAAATATTGGATTTGGTGGACCTGGCTATTGTTGGCCATTTCCGAGGAAGAATGATCGGTGGTTATCCCCTAATGGAATGGGCGAATGAAATCTCACTCCAGTGGTAGGTCACTCTCCTTGCAGTATAATTTTGGTTAAAGAATGGATGGTTTGGACTTTTAGGTCTGGGGATGAAGTTGATACAGCACTCAATAAGCGGTAGAAGTCGGGAATACAACGCCATTCCTTAATCAATGGTATTTGGAATCTGATGCACAAACAATTCAATTGGTGCTTTTTTCAGTTTGGGCAAGGCTTCTAGGATTCCTACCTGAGGATATAAATTTCACTTGCATTTCTACCTCGTCAAGTAAATTTTTAATGACAGGTTTGTTAAAATTTTGTTATGATGTTTGATTTTTGTTTTTACTTATCATTTAATTATCGTGAATTATGTGTTTTTGTTAATTTTTTTTTGTTGTGAACATTTTTTTTTTCAATACAAGTTTTGGGTTATGTCTTTTTAGTAAATTTTTTAATTCTGGTTTGATCATAAATTGCACTTCATCAAAGTAATGTTTTATATTACTTTGAAAGATGAAATGTATTCATTTTTTGTCATTCCTACTACCAAAGTAGCTCATGATTTGGTTCATTTATGTATAGTCACTATTTAGTATTTATGTAATTTTAAAGATTTTACAAATTATGCTAAATCATTCTTGAAAAGTTTTTAACTAGCTTGGTCAAACCCATTAACTCTAATGTATTTTGAAGAAGAATAATTAATCTCAATTTTTCATGTGGACTAAATGAGGGTCTTTTAAATAATAAAATAAGTTTTAAGCCACTTTTAACTAGGAGTTTGGGAGGATTCTAACATTTAAAGCAGTAATATTATATAAAGCATGCATTTTGAAGCAATTCATAATCTTCTAACAAGTAAGAAGAATAGAGCTCTCCCGCCAACATGCTGGCACCTAAAAAGCCCAAACCCACTAGTGTTCAGATTCAAGTATGAATGTATTGAACACATCATAGTCTTGGTAACCACACCTTTGAGATTTACATATCCATCCACAAAATAGATCTGTTTTTTAATCAAACTAATAAATAGAACAATTTTATACAAACCGAGATTTTTCACCAATGTACCAACACTCAAGAAACAACATAACTTGCAAAATCAAATGGAAAACCTCTATTTCACCTAGACAAACAATAAATGTTAGTTCCATTATTTCGATTGGATAATTAAAAAAACTCCTCAATTTGATTACTCTATCCCCATAGGTTAGTGTTTTATATAACATATCAATGGCCCATGGGTGTGGACATGATGTGTGAGTCTCAACCTCTAGGCTTCAAGCTTAAGTGTTTAGGCTTTAGGCTTAAGTGTGTAAAGTACAAGATTACATGATGTGAGTGAATACGGAGATGGGCTTTTTCTAACAAGTCCAAAGGCCCACTATGGGTGAGTCTATGTTTATCTTAAAGTCGCAACACTATTGAGGCATTCTGTGCTTATCTTGGAGTCTCATCTTGAAGTCTTTGTATTGTGGGTGCTGCATAGTGCGATGCTTATCATGGAGGCCAACTAGCATGATCACTAGCTTCTTTTATTTTTTGTGATTTTATTTGGAATTTGCGTGTGTGTGTGTGTGTGGATACGAGTAATTTTTTAAGTCACTCATCAAATTGACGGTTTTAAAACAAATTTTAAAATGGGCAGTATTTGACAGTTAAATAAGGAAAATACAAGTGAATAGCCTTCAAATTTAACCTCTTCCTACTAGTATTAGTTGAAAAACTATTCATAGAAATTAAGAATCGTTTAGGTTCCTTCTATGAGGTTGATAAGTCATATATTTACTTGGGGTACATGGGGATGGCTCAAATTCTTGTGGGAATGAACCTGAAAGGGAGTTTGATAGAGTCTATGGTAATTGGAAGAGGTTCTAAATCATTTTACTAGACCATCGACCCTAAGGCCCTGAGGGAATGCCTTTTAAATGCAATTCATATATATGGGCATTTAGTAGCTAGTTACACATATCCTAATTGTTGAGAAATCCAAGGAGGTGGCAGTTAGAAGATTTCTCTTATTATGACATTATCTTGTGATGTTTTCGTTATTATTATTAATTCTTTTGATTTATCTTTTCTTATCATCAAGACTAATTCCAAGCAACAAATAGAAGATGACACAAGATGTAGGCACGCTGCCACGGAAAAACCCTACTCTTTTGGGAAAACCCAGTCAAAATTCTTCCTTCAATAAATTCAAGATGAGATGACCAAGACCCTAGACTAGAGACTCCCTCCATCAAGTCATCCTTGTTTGTTCTTCCTTTCACTTGTGTTAGCATCTCCATCATGACACTGAGGTTTCCTCACTGTGATTCCACCGAAACCTCATCACTTTCATGACACCGAGATCTTATCTCTGTGGTGACACCGAAACCTTTGACTGTAGTAGCACCGAGTTCATTGACAGTAACACTAGGACTATATAGGCATAATGATTGAGATGGCACCGAGACTGTATAAACAACATGGCTGAGATAACATTGAGATCATCCGAGGTTCTTTATGTGGTGCCACTGAAAAGTGATAGCACTGAAACTCTGATTTTACTGAACTATAATGACACTGAAATGTATATACCATCATAACATCAAAACTGTATTATAATAGCACCGAAACTATCTTCTAAAATCATCCAGGTTGCATCTCTGAAATTAATTCGAACTTTTCTCTGCAATTGGTCTGAGATTCCGAGGTGAAGTAATGTGAGGACCTCATCCTTGTATATATAGTTGTTGCCTGTCATAAGTAAGCCGACATGAACATATGAAAAGAGGTGTGTCTCCATTTAGGTTGATATGTGATCTTTTGAGGGAAGCTGACTTGAAGACAATTCATTTGATGTCGACTTGAAGACTTTGCTAAAGAGGACGAGTTGAAGACTTTGCTGAAGAGGATGACTTGATGGAGGAGTCTTTGACCAAACAATAAATGACTTTGACAACAACCTAAAGCCTACAATGGAGCCTTGACCTATAATTGACCCAAGCATGAAACCCATGCTTTAATAAGTCAATAAAATAAAAATAAATTCTTTTTGAAAAATATATTAATAATGAAGATCGAACCTAGTTACATTCTTCAACTCTAACAAAGGGAAATTTTGGGCCAAGAAGAAGCAATTGAGTTATATTGAAGAAGAATTGATGGGGGGAAAATAGACCACTAAGTTTGTGGAAATGACTATGGATAATGTGGTTCCAATTACCTCATGGAGATCACCTTTTATAGATCCACAACATTCTTTAAATTTAGTCATACATAATGTTGAGATTTTGAGGTGTTGGGGTAGCATCAGATGTGCTTTAGCTCCCAAACTTTGTGGAGGGACTAGAGTACATGAGATCTCCAAGACCTAGAAAGCGATTTAAGAAATTCCATCCTGTTTAAGAGATATTTAATTAATTAATCTTTTTAATTAAGGACCCTAAGTCTAACTTAGGAAAATTAAAAGTCTAAAGTTAATTAAATTAAACTTGTGATGAAAATGACTTAAGTCACATGGATTGAGCATCTTCTAATCTTAGCCGTCGATTCAAGATTAGATCACGACCGTTCATGTTTCAACGCGAAAAGTATAAGAAGAGGACTTGGGGTCAGTTGGAGAACACACAGACAGTGGCAGAGCACAGAGACTAAGCTGGAATTATAGGGTGTGGTTTGCTAAGAATTTCAGAAGTGTTTCAACTGCAACTAGGGGTAGTATTGGTGAAAGGGATGGTTTGATCTCAGGCCAAGAGTGCAACAAGAGGCAGAGAAGCAGCGCAGAGGGAGCAAAGTAGCCACAACCCAGCAGAGGCAGCACAGAGGCTTCAGGGGCTACGCAAGGCTGACGCAGGCCCAAAAAGGGCAGCGTAGGGGCAACAGAGCCCAGCAAGGCTGACGCAGGCCCAGCCAGGGCAGCATAACCTAGTCTGGGGTGACGCAGGCCCTTCCTGAGTAGGGGATGACACAGAGGGCTCCAGAGCAGCTCTGGGGTTTCTGAAAATTGAAAAGGGCTGAGTTTTGTAAATCTCGATTGAGGGTGTGAATCAGTCAGTTTTTCTATCTCCAGAACATAGGTATAGCTGCAATTTTATTTCTCTGTCGGGTTAACCAGTTTGGTGCCCAGATTTGTTGTACTTAGACACTACTTAATAATGAAAACCCTCCAGCAGCGAAAAGACCGGTTTTCCTGCATTAAGTTTTTCTGGGGACAATTTTCCAGAAAATCCTTGTGTGTCACTTTGTCATTGTGCGTGTATTTAGTTTAGATCTGTATGTGCAGGCTGTTAATGTATTTACTTCGATGTTAATGCTGAAGATTTCACATTAATAACCTAATGTAAGTAGGAGAAGTAAATTTGAAAATTAACAGTAGGGTTTCTGTTTGAGATATTCATAAATTTTCACATGGTATCAGAGCGATTGCAGATCTAGCCAGGATCTCCAGCAAGAAGTCTGAAGAATCTGTGCTGTAGAAAGCAATAGCAACAGCAGAAAACTGGACCAGAGAGGGTAGCACAGCAACAGAAAACCGGACCAGAGATGGTAGCGCAGCGGCAGAAGGAAGCAGAGCCAAGTAGAGGCCAGGGTGATGCAGTCTCCATGCAGGCCCACGTACTTACTGTGCAGAGGCAGCGCAAAAGCTATGCTGAGACTGTCTGCTTACGTAGAGGGTAGCCAGGGTTACGCAACCTTGAAGATGATTGCTGATTCAGAGTGCTGGAAGCTGAGCTGCAAACTTTCAACAATTGCTAGTGGGGTTAAAATTCTGTCGGTGCAGAATTTAGCCTAAGCTAAGTTGACGAAGAGCAAGAGGAAAACAACTTCTCAAAAGATTTCTTGCCAAAGAAGTCTGAAGATTGATTAGAGGATTGAAGAGAGCTGATTCGTTTTTGTTTGGTAGACTTCCAAGAGAGGGAGTTAGTTGTTAGAGGGAGTAGAGGGTTCCTGTCTTGCCAAGGACCCTAGATCCGAGTCTCTAACATAGAGAGGAGGATTTGTTCCAACAAATTTTCTGAGCAGATGACACCCCATGGACTACGTGATCATGATAGGTTGGATGGCCTATCCAACTTTGCAATTTGGAAGGCCAGAATCTTGGTAGTCATGGAGGCATACAGTTTGAGGGAGCATGCAGAGAAAGTCCTGGCCACATCGACCGATGCGAAGCTCCTGGAGAAGCATGAAGAAGCAGTGGCACACGCTAAGCGCTTCATTATGGACGAGGTCAAAGATTATGTGGTCCTACACATAGCCGAGAAGGCAATGACTCATGAGATGTGGGTAGCTCTAACCACACTATATGAAGGAAGATCCGTCCAAAGGAAGATGCTTCTGGAGAACCAGCTGAGTTTTTCGTGAAGGCCAAGGGAGAGGAGATCGATCCTTTTTTTTTCAGACTACAATCGATCCGGGATTAGCTGACTGGAGTGGGGGTTAAGGTAGATGACGATGTCATGGTGAGGACTGCTCTCAATGCAGTCACAGAGGACTGGGAAACTTTTGTCCAAAGTCTCTTGGGCAGAGCAGACCTTCCCAGCTGGGACAACATGTGGGCTATCTTCCGATAAGAGGAAATCCACCGGACGACGAAGAGACAGTACAACATTGGTTCGAGTAGAGTGAAGAAGGAAGAAGAAGAAGATGCAACCTTGGCATCAAAGAGGCAGTGTTGTCACATAGATTGTCTAGGCACCGCGACAACGACTCAGATTGGGGGCTGTCACCTTGTTCCCCAATCTCTTTATCTATGTTGTCTCCTTGCAAGCTAAGGGAGGTAGACCCTAATAGAAATGAAGAAATAGATATGGTTGCAAGTCAACCAACTCAGGAGACACAGTTAAATAACCAAGTACTTGATGAGATTAACGAGATTTCATAGATCAATTATATTAAAACCAGTGCCTTATTGAGTTAAAAGATCCCGTTATGCAATTAAAGCCAAGTAATTGATGTATAACTGCTGCTATGAAAACACAAATGACCACAATGATATTCAATAGAAAGCACCATAACCATTCATTAAAATACTTAAGACCACAACAATGGCCATCATGAAACGATCATTAAAAAATAAATGCCAGATGCTTGCAATAATTCCGAATTTATGATGTTCCAATTTATTCCAATCCGGAAATTAAAATGTTTCTATAGTCAAATTTTAGATAAAAAAATTTAAGCTCATTTGACTAGGAAAAGTTTTAGATTTTTTTGGAATTTTTTATTTTTTATTATTTTTTAAATCCTAAAACAAATATTTTAAAATCTAAAATCCTAAATCTAAAACTACAAGCTAAAACCAAACTAAATTAAATCTAAAGCTAAATTAAACTTAAACTAAATTAAATCTAAAGATTTAAAATCTAAAAATTAAAACAAAAATTTAATTGAATCTAGAACTAAACTAACGCTGCAACCTAACAAATAAAATCTAAGACTAACCAACATCTAAATTAAACTAAACGTATTGAAACTAAAAGTTAAACGAAAAATTTTAAAACCTAACTAACCCCTTCATGCAAAATGAATTCGATGTGAAAATTTAACGCATACATATGAGGGCTTTCGATCTTGAATGTACGTGTTTGTTTGTTTTGCAGGTTGGACAGCGTGAAGAGAGATAGAGGCTCGACGGCTGAGAGATGGAGGGCAGCGTAATGGACGATGATGGAGGAAGAGATAGGAAGGACGACGGTTTGCGGAGAAGGCTAAGGCTGGACAGGGTCGAGAAATGACGCAGCGGAAGGAGGTGTAAAGAAATTAAAGTCGACGACAAAGGAGAAGGTCTGTGGACAGGGAACAAGGAAGCAACAACTAAGGTAAAGCAGCAGAGCGAGGACGACAAGGGAAGAATGCGTGAAGAGAAGGCAGAGGCAGCGATTAAGGACAGACGTCGACGGGAGCATGGTGGAGATGTGAGCCAGTGTATGGATGGCTCGACGGCAAGGGCAGAGAAGAGGGACGCGAAAGGGTAAGGTAACTGCAAGGAAGAAGATAAGGACGACAAAGGAGAGCTTTGTAGATGAAAGGAACTTGTGAAGAAAACTCAGTACATTTAAATTTCGCCCATCAAACTTAAAATTCTTTCCGTCAAAAAGTCAGATTTTAGATGCTCTTTAAATTGAATAACATTCAATTTTGCCCACAGAAGCGATTCTGAGGCTAGATCTTGCCCTCGAGGTTTAAATTTGGCTCAGATCTTTTAAAAAAAATTCTGAGAAAACCCTGTAATCTGCAAAACCAGAACAGATCCTGAAAATATATGCACAAAAAAAAAAATTATGAAACCCTTACAGCCTAGAGAAGAAATACAAATTTACAAGCTAATATACAGATCTAAGGCCCTCATGGCAAAATTTGAAACATTTCAGCACAATTTTGAAGATAGAAAATTTTTAAAGAGAGGCACAAGCTCTAAAAGACTCTGCAAAACCACAATTTCGTAAGATAGCTTTGAGAAATTAGAAACAATGGGCTTTTTCAGATTTACGAAATCTGAGAGTTGGCTGGTCCAACTGAAGACTTCCCCAAACGCTCAAACCTTTTAAAAAAAGGATTCCCTGCACACTTAGATTTGAAATTTAGATTGATAGAGATTTAAGAAAATAAACATGAAACCTTTCAGAAAAATAGATAACTAGTTTTTCCGTTAAATAAAAAATTTCATTTTATGAACCCAGAAAACTGCACAAGATACTTGTATGCAGATTAATCCATGAAGACCATCAACCATAAAAATGCAAAAATAAAGTAGCAGAGTTTAGAGATAAATCACCACATAGATCTGGAAAAGGAACACCAAAGTTTGTAACCGCAAAGTCTTTATGCTTTATTCATCAAAAGGAATCACAAGAGCTTCCAAGAACAAGTGCACGATCCAAAGATCGGATGCAAATGTCACATCAAGACCTCTATTTTATAAGACAAAATCTCCAATGGCTAGTTTGGTTGATCCATGTCAAAATAATCTCGACCATCGAAAAGATTTGATCATTTTTTAATCTGGACTGTCGAAATTATAAATTTGGGGAAAAAACGAATTTATCATTTAAATCCATTTTAATTAACTCAAAAATACTATTTTTGAGTTAATTACCCCAAAATTTTGACTTTGACTTAACCAACTAGGCCCAAGGGTCCAAAATTTATTGAAATTCTCAATATTCCCTTGGCCTGGGGCCTTTAAAAATTCATTTTTTAAGGACCAACGAATTTTGCCTTTGAAGAATTTTATACTCACCTAGGACCTAAAATTAATTAAATTTCTGGCTTAAGATTTTTTAATTAATTGACCAGAAAATATAATTAATTGATTGAGAGGGGATTTTAATTATTTTTTTCCAACCCTCTTTACATAAGATAATACATTTAGACACATGAAGGGGGAATGCCCATTCGTATAGACCCTCAAATAAATACCCAATTCTACGACTCAAAACATAATCTAGTAGACCAAGTAGCTTGTAATAAAATAATCTAGCCAAATAGCTAGGATTATTCCCAAACTACTTTTACAAGGACTCGATAGAAAACACTAAGACTCACTTAGCATGTTGATGACAAAATCCACCCAGCTTTGGGGTGAGGCTGTATGGGAAAACTCTGCCGATAACTTGTGTCGAAAACACAAGTAAATCAGTGAGACAAAAAACCTCCTAGGATAGAAATCATCACCAACATACTAGGCTTACCTAGGTTGTTACATACATGACGGTCTTACTTAGATCATTTACATTATAAACATGTAGAATGGGTTTACATCATTTATAACAAAATGTCGGCTGTCGATGAAATCTAGATGACGTGAACCTCAAACATGATAAGTCCCATTTGAAAAAATGGGGGTGTACTGCTATGGGGTCGTTGACAAAGTGTGGTCAACATCTGGCTCTACTTGGGGACACGTTGCTTCATTGAAGGAATGTGAGAATCCAGAATCTGCATCCAAGCAACACACAAAATTACATAAGTAGTGTCCATCCAAATATCATCATATAACATTAAGCACATGAAAAATAGAAGCTCTTCTTTTATTTATTATTCTACTTAACATGAAAAGTAAATCTACTCTAACTGCAAAATGAAATGCTGAAATAACAAGGCGTAAGGTTAGAGATACAATACAAAGGATGCGCTGTGGCATCAGATGTGCTCAATATAGTGCATGCTGAGCATTTTCCTGCTTTCAGGCAAGTCTGTAGCCTGCTTTTCAGATGTGCCATGTTCAATCTTGCTAATTGTAGGACTCTGTCTTATCCGAATGTCAAGCTGCTCTCGGCCATCAGACGAATCAAACCGCTTACTTCTTCTTTTCTGCTTTTTTCTCTTCGTCTGAGGGGGCTGTGATGTCAGCAATGAGACCACTGTAGATTTCTTGTCCTTATCTTGAAAATGCTTGTACAAAACATCTGATGAACCTGTAATGTGACCAATCTTATTCTGAATATACTCTGTTAAAGGTGACACATAAGCTTGGTCTTTCTCAATGTCCTTTGTAGCCATAGTTAATTCTTCCTTAATGGGAAAAGTGACCTCCGTGTGATGAGATGGAAATTGCTTCAGCAAACTGGGAGGCCTATGATCTGTTGACAATTCTGACTTGGGTTGGAAATTCTGCATGTGTGATCTTTCCATTTTTTCTAACTTATTTTGAATATCAGTAGAACGCTTAACATTATCAATAGTAATATCCCTCGCATGACTCTCTTTAATAGTCAACAAATTGTGTTCAAGAGACATCTGATTAGAATGGTTAACTTCCATCATCTTTAATTTGTTTTCCATGACATTTATTTCTTGTGCATGACTCTCTTCAATCGTCAACAATTTGCGTTCCATGTTTTTTGTTGATTCATCATGATCTGCTTTCATGGCCATGAAGAAATTTTGCATACAGTTCATCTCTTTCTCATGATTTGTTTCCATGATCGTCATCTTTTCCTCTAAGGCCAATAACTTGCTTTGCATAGAACCAATTTCCCTGGCGTGATCCACTATTATTTTTTCTTGATTAAGTTCCATATTCTTAATGATTTGAGTCTGGTTGGCCTCCATATTCTTGATTACCTGAGCTTGATTGGCCTCCATATTCTTGATTACCTGAGCTTGATTTAGTTGTATATCCTTAACCATCTGAATCAATTCGTTAACAGGATGCTTATTGTTGTCAACACTGATTTGACAACTTGTTTCTACTTCACCACTATCATGGATTTGTGCTGTCGTGGTACAAGTGGATTCATCCTAAGAATTGTCTGGAAATCTCTTGCTGATAGTTGAGTTCTCTACAAGATCAATTTCATTATTTTGCGTAATACTGGGAGCACAAGACGAGTCATCTTGTTTTATATATTTATCTGTAAAAGCATTGATGATGTCTTGTAAACAATACTCCTCAGGACAATTTTGAAACCAATCGATAGCATCACCTTTTAAGGAATAGCCAAAGATACGTATCTTGACATCTTCATGATTATATTGTGAAGCACGAAAATATTTATATATAAAAAAGGTGACCATATTTAGATGCACTAGAGTAGTGCCTAGATCACCACTTGAGAAAAAAGGAAATTTTGAAATGGCCTCTTCCGGCATGTCATGAAAGGCGTCATCCATGATGACCTTCTTAAAAGTTAAGAATTAGTTCCGTGTTCAAGAATAGTCAAAAGGTCCTCAAGAAGCGAACTTCTTAGCAGGAACTCTTGTAAGAAATGAAAGAATTGGAGTCGCCACTTGAACATGAAACTAATTCTGAAACAGAAGAAATAATCGAGAGTAGCAGATGGATATCAAGGGGGGATTCTTGTTTGAAAGTAAATAGATGAATAAGTGGAGTCGCCACCCAAACAAGAAGCCAACCAAAATGTCCAGGTGCTAAAGATACGATGATGAAATGATTAGTGAGATGATGAAAAGATGAAGAGATGAGGAGTTGAAATGATGCGAGAAAATGTGGTCCCTTGTGACAGGCTAATGAATGGCAAAAGAAGATTAGAAGATTAGAAAATGTCGTTAAGACCAAGGACAAAAAAACTCTATCCCCGGCAACGGCGCCAAAAAATGTTCTCGCATAGATTGTCTAGGCACCGCGACAACGGTTCAAATTGGGGGCTGTCACCCTGATCCCCAATCTCTCTATCTAAGCTGTCTCCTTGCAAGCTAAGGGAGGTAGACCCTAATAGAAATGAAGAAATAGAATTGGTTGCAAGTCAACCAACTCAGGAGACACAGTCAAATAACCAAGTACTTGATGAGATTAACGAGATTTCACAGATCAATTATATTAAAACCAGTGCCTTATGGAGTTAAAAGATCCCGTTATGCAATCAAAGCCAAGTAATTGATGTATAACTGTTGCTATGAAAACACAAATGACTACAATGATATTCAATAGAAAGCACCATAACCATTCACTAAAATACTTAAGCCCACAGCAATGGCCATCATGAAACGATCATTAAAAAATAAATGCCAGATGCTTGCAATAATTCCGAATTTATGATGTTCCAATTTATTCCAATCCGGAAATTAAAATGTTTCTATAGTCAAATTTTAGATAAAAAAATTTAAGCTCATTTGACTAGAAAATTTTTTAGACTTTTTTGGAATTTTTTATTTTTAAATCCTAAAACAAATATTTTAAATTTAAAATCCTAAATCTGAAACTACAAGCTAAAACTAAACTAAATTAAATCTAAAGCTAAATTAAACTTAAACTAAATTAAATCTAAAGATTTAAAATCTAAAAAATAAAACAAAAATTTAATTGAATCTAGAACTAAATTAACGCTGCAACCTAACAAATAAAATCTAAGACTAACCAACATCTAAATTAAACTAAACGTATTGAAACTAAAAATTAAATGAAAAATTTTAAAACCTAACTAACCCCTTCATGCAAAATGAATTCGATGTGAAAATTTAACGCATACATATGAGGGCTTTCGATCTTGAATGTACGTGTTTGTTTGTTTTGCAGGTTGGACAGTGTGAAGAGAGATGAAGGCTCGACAACTGAGAGATGGAGGGCAGCGTAATGGACGACAATGGAGGAAGAGATAGGAAGGACGACGGTTTGCAGAGAAGGCTGAGGCTGGACAGGGTCGAGGAATGACGCAGCGGCAAGAGGCATAAAGAAATGACAAGGTCTGCGGACAGGTAACAAGGAAGCAGCGACTAAGGTAAAGCAGCAGAGCGAGGACGACAATGGAAGAATGTGTGAAGACAAGGCAGAGGCAGCGACTAAGGATAGACATTGACGGGAGCATGGTGGAGATGTGAACCAGCGTATGGATGGCTCGACGACAAGGGCAGAGAAGAGGGACGCGTAAGGGTAAGGTAACTGCAGGGAAGAAGATAAGGACGACAGAGGAGAGCTTTGTAGATGAAAGGAACTTGTGAAGAAAACCCAATACATTTAAATTTCGCCCATCAAACTTAAAATTATTTCCGTCAAAAATTCAGATTTTAGATGCTCTTTAAATCGAATAACATTCAGTTTTGCCCACATAAGCGATTATGAGGCCAGATCTTGCCCTCAGGGGTTAAATTTGGCTTAGATCTTTAAAAAAAATTCTGAGAAAACCCTGCAATCTGCAAAACCAGAACATATCCTGAAAATATATGCACAAAAAAAAATAAAAAATTATTAAACCCTTACAGCCTAGAGAAGAAATACAAATTTACAAGCTAATATACAGATCTGAGGCCCTCATGGCCAAATTTGAAACATTTCAGCACAATTTTGAAGATAGAAATTTTTTAAAGAGAGGCACAAGCTCTAGAAGACTCTGCAAAACCATAATTTTGTAAGATAGCTTTGAGAAATTAGAAACAATGGGCTTTTTCAGATTTATGAAATCTGAGAGTCGGCTAGTCCAACTGAAGACTTCCCCAAACGCTCAAACCTTTTAAAAAAATGATTCCCTGCACACTTAGATTTGAAATTTAGATTGACAGAGATTGAGGACAATAAAAATGAGACCTTTCAGAAAAATAGATAACTTGTTTTTTCGTTAAATCAAAATTGTCATTTTATGAACCCAGAAAACTGCACAAGATACCTGTATGCAGATTAATCCATGAAGGCCATCAACCATAAAGATGCAAAAATAAAGTAGCAGAGTTTCGAGATAAATCACCACATAGATCTAGAAAAGGAACACCAAAGTTTGTAACCCCTGTTAGCCACCTGTAAAATTTGATTATACCAAAAGGTGGCTAAATCTATTTTGAGCCTTCAAGGAACAATTTTCTATGACAAAAAATTGTTGGCTCTTGAAAGACTCTTGAAGGCCTCCTGCCTGTGTCCAAATCTGCACTGATATTTACTTCCTAAAAGATTTTGAAGTTCTGCTGTTTCCAAATGAAAGACTGCTGCAAGACCTTCATTTTCCCCCCTTCTCAAACCTTCATTTGCTCCCCTTTTTCTCCATAAAAACTCCCTTGTTTTCATAAATCCTCTTCTTCCATTTATGAAAATCACTTTCCCATAGTTGAAAACCCATTTTTTAACTATATCGAAACCCTTGAAACCCTTTGAAAACGTTGAAAAATCATGAAAAATACATATTTTCTATGTATTTGGACTTAAGCCCCCTCGGGCTAAGTTGCTAACCCTTCTCTTCCATAAGTCCTAGTGCCGGAACCGCGCACTCAACAATTAGGCGCTTATTCGTATTTTAAATATTTCTCCGCCCAAAACATTAAAAAACCTTTGTTATTCATAAAATCCGTCATTTTATTATTTTTATTAAATTATCCGCCGGCACGAGTTTTGGATTGTTCCGCACCGTCGATCTAAATCCACAGATTGGATGGTGCGGAGTACGTCTCCCGGTGGTCCCCGCCAGCTATCCTCCACTCCAAATACCGCGCGGTATTCATCACACCGCCTTCGGGCAAAAAGCTGTTTTCTCCCAACGGCCAGCGATTCCATACACTGTTCAACACGTGTCCCTTGTACTATTTGAAAACCGTCGTCCATCCGTCATCCATCGCGCGTTAATGTTCGGACCTGGACGCCCAGCGATATCACTGTGGACCGTCCGATCTGGGCCCACTGATCCAACGGTGATCGCTCGCCAAAGTTGCTCGGTGGTTAACAAAGGTGCGCGCGCGATAGTCGGGCCATCGTACAACGACGATTCAATCTCCGCTGTCGATTTGATCTGCAGATCGACGGCCCACATTTCATCGCCCGATCTCTCCGTTTGACTTTCCATTGCTCAATCTCGACCGTCGGTCTCTGCGCGATCGACAGCTCAGATTCATCCTTCTCCTCTGACCGCCTCGTTCAATCTCGACCGTCGATCTCTGCACGATCAACGGCTCGGATTTAATTTTTCTTTTGCCCATTTTATGATCGCTCCCGATCAATCCTGACCGTTGGATGATGCCATCCAACGACTTCGATCTCCTCGCATGCCCACCGATGCAGTTAAACCTATATACGCAGGATTTTATAATTCTTGTTTGTATTTTGCAGGGTTTCATGTTTTCCACCACGGTGAAGAAATTACGAAAGCAGAGGGTGACGACCCTCCCGCTTTCGATTCACTGGGGGAAAAGTATTCACAGGGACCTAATTTCACGTTTTCATCAATGTTTATTCCAACACTGATGCCAGATGACCCTGCGCGACCCTATACACCAGCAAAAACACCATGAAAGGGGCACAGTCAAAGAGTATCAGTGCCGAAGACCAAAATGTATCAGAACAGAGGATTAGAGACAGTTTTCACGGGAATTACGGCTAAGACGGTTATCAAAAGCCTAATCCCCGATATAAAACACAGTTTACAGAAAACCTAAAGTGTTCTATCAAGCAGGAATGCCTCCACCACCATAATTTGGGGCAAATTGATTCCTCAGCTACCATAGTGCCACCTTTTCCTCAAAGTACACAATCAGGGGCCGAAGTTATTGAAGAAGATCCTATTTTGCCTCAACACAGCCAGGGAGTTACTTCTGCAAGGAAATCAATGCAGAAATATCTGCAAAGTTATTCTAAACATTACACAGAGCCTCAAAGGTCAACAAAGCTCCCACCGAGCTTAATTTGTAGGTGTAAATCAATTAATACAGTAAACACCTGTACAGTTTATTCATTGAGCCCCCCAAGGGCCAAGAAGACATTAACTCTGTATTAATTGTAATTGAGATCTTTTATCAGATCTCACCTCCTCATTCTTCTATATATATTTCTTCAGAAGATGAGTGAGGGGTTGTTGGTTGTTGGTTGTTGTTGATCACAAGCTGTGATATTGAAACTCTCTGAAATCAATACATAGTCCTTTGAAGTTGAAGAACAAATTGAAGTCTTGGAGGTCTTGATGATGTTGTTGCATGTTTGTTCCTGAGAAGGCTCTATCATTGGATTCATGAGCTTGGCTGTTGGTGAAGTATTCTGAACTGTTTCATGTTTTTCCCTGTTTTCATTATGTTCCATAATTTCTCACTATAGTAGGATAGAAAATAATAGGCTAAGAAATGACTCCTGGAAGCACCTTAGACCTGTTCATCCTTCACTGTTTTATGTTTTCTTCTGCTGAAGTATTTTAGAGGCTTTAAACTTTCTCTTTAGTCTTCATGCCTGTTTATTTCCTTAATGGTTTGATAGTTGGTTTCAGCATGATTTATGGTTCTCCCTGCTTGTCTGTTGCCACTTAAAAACTGTTATTGAAGTCTCACTTTGAAGTTCTTTGCTTATAGTGAATCAGAGAGGTCTGTTTTGATCTTGCCCTTTGTCCTCACTTAAACAGTTGGCTTAAAGGTCGTTATAATTATGATCATAGATGTATTAGGTGTTCCCTCTTCTATGACTATGATTATCAGTAAATCTTATATGTTTTCTAAAGTCCTTTAGAATAAAATCTTTGAGGAAATAGGGAGTTCCCCGAATCTTAGATTTTACTTTGAAAGTTGTTTTGAAATCATTATTTTCTTAAAGGTGTGATTTGTAGAATTTATGGTTAGCCCTGTCTATCAAAGAACTCTTTATTGTTTCAAATTATGCTTTCAAATTCCCTTTGTTGAGAATTAAAACTCTCTTTCCAAAATCATTAATGTTCATTCCATTCCAAAAACAAAAGGATCCTGTGGCTAAGTTAGATTTGCCCTTTGATATCCCATATCCTTTGATAAGTATGTTATGACCTCTTTTTGACTCCATTGCCCAATGAAACAGATATTTTACTGTTCTATATATCTTTGCTAGACCTTTTATGTTCTGCTGTCTCAATTCAACCCAGCCAAACAAACAAATACCTGCACTTAATAACTAGTCTAAAACCAATACTCTAAGCACACAAGATAAACCTTTGCAAACAAACTTTGAGAGATCCCTCTCTGAGAGCAGGAGGACGAGATCCTGTAACTCTAAAGATTGGTTTTGATGTTGCCTTGTCTTTTGATTTGCCAAACTATCAAAACACGGGACACCAACAACCCTAAAGTCTTTATGCTTTATTCATCAAAAGGAATCACAAGAACTTCCAAGAACAAGTGCACGATCCAAAGATTGGATGCAAATGTCACATCAAGACCTCTAATTTATAAGACAAAATCTCCAACGGTTAGTTCGGTTGATCCATGTCAAAATAATCTCGACCGTCGAAAAGATTTGATCATTTTTTAATCTGGACTGTCGAAATTATAAATTTGGGGAAAAAACGAATTTATCATTTAAATCCATTTTAATTAACTCAAAAATACTATTTTTGAGTTAATTACCCCAAAATTTTGACTTTGACTTAACCACCTAGGCCCAAGGGTCCAAAATTTCTTGAAATTTTCAATATTCCCTTGGCCTGGGGCCTTTAAAAATTCATTTTTTAAGGACCAACGAATTTTGCCTTTGAAGAAATTTATACTCACCTAGGACCTAAAATTAATTAAATTTCTGGCTTAAGATTTTTTAATTAATTGACCAGAAAATATAATTAATTGATTGAGAGGGGATTTTAATTATTTTTTTCCAACCCTCTTTACATAAGATAATACATTTAGACACATGAAGGGGGAATATCCATTCGTATAGACCCTCAAATAAATACTCAATTCTGCGACTCAAAACATGATCTAGTAGACCATGTAGCTTGTAATAAAATAATTTAGCCAAATAGCTAGGATTATTCCCAAATTACTTTTACAAGGACTCGATAGAAAACACTAGGACTCACTTAGCAAGCTGATGACAAAATCCACCCTAGATTTGGGGTGAGGTTGGAGGGGAAAACTCTGCCGATAACTTGTGTCGAAAACACAAGTAAATCAGTGAGACAAAAAACCTCCTAGGATAGAAATCATCATCAACATACTAGGCTTACCTAGGTTGTTACATACATGACGGTCTTACTTAGATCATTTACATCATAAACATGTAAAATGGGTTTACATCATTTATAACAAAATGTTGGCTGTCGATGAAATCTGGATGACGTGAACCTCGAACATGATAAGTCCCATTTGAAAAAATGGGGGTGTACTGCTATGGGGTCGTTGACAAAGTGTGGTCAACAAGCAATAAGGGAGAAAGAAGCCTGATTTGTCGAAGATCAAGTGTTTTCAGTGTGGCAAACTAGGACATTTCGCTAGCAATTGTCCTCAGAAGAAAAAGGACAAGGAAGCCTCTAGCTCTAAGGCTACTGTGGTGGAAGATGGTTCCGGAGATGACGTAGCCATGAGCGCTCATGAACTACGAAAGTGGGGCGACATGGATCTATAGAGCAGCTACAGAGCATAGGCAGGATCCTTGAGTAGCCCAACTCTTGGATCACATACGAGTTGTGGGAGCTTAAGACGGTAGTGGGGAAAGTAGAGCAATGGTTGCAAAGAATCACAGATGGAGAAGTGGCAGAGCTGGATGCTGAGAGGGAGCAACGCAGTGCAGATGCAGCAGCAGCGTAGCAGAGGGGCTGATGTGACTTCAGCAACACAGAGCAGGCTTGCTTACGCAGTGCAGAGCTGCAGCAACGCAGAGGCTTCAAGAGGTGATCCAAGTGGATATCGGTGGCCACCCACCTATTCCATTTGGACTTGCACCATCAACTCTTTCATTTCTTCACTTCCAACAGCTTACTATTTTTAGGAGGTTTTTGGGTCCTACACTCCCAGAGCCGTTTTGCGGCCTTGATGATCCAGGTGGATATTGGTGGCCACCCACCTATTCCATTTGAACCGCCGCCATCAGTTCTTTTTGTTTTTAAGTTGCAGCACAACTTACTAATTTTAACAGTTTTTCGGGTCCTGAACTTCCAGAGCCATTTTGAGGCCCTAAATGACGTTTTTTGGAAAAATCGAGAGCAACATGGGTCCATGGACGGATGTTACTCACACCAAAATTTGCACTCGGATAGATCTTTTTAACGAGCTATTGAGTGCATCAAACAGAGATCATATGCCAAAGTTACATCCTTGGGAAGTTGAAACACCAATTTACCCAAACGGGGTCCACAGTTTTGGCGCTTCATCTCCTAGGGTTAGGTTTTTGAACGTTTCGGGTTTTACATTGTTTCTCAACAATAAATAGGCCTTTGAGCCTCATTCTAACACAGTGGAGAGGCCTGTAGCTGTCACATCTCTTCTCAGGTATACGCTACCAGTGCCCTCGCCTGCTCATTTTTATTATTCTTGTAAGCATGTTTCAGTCATTTGTTTTGTAACATAGGTCAGAGGCCTGTAGCCGCCACATCTCTTCTCAGAGATAAGCCTACCAGCGCCCTAGCTTTTTATTTCTTTTATGGTTGTATTGTAACATAGTTCAGAGGCCTATAGCTGCCACATCTCTCCTCAGAGATAAGCTACCAGCGCCCTGCCTGTAAGCATATTTCAGTAATTTGATTTTAATAAAAGGAAGCATTATTTTCGCTGCATCTTTGTGCTTATGGTTATATGTGTATTTTGTTGCGTTCCTGCAATATCCGGATTAGTGGTATTAGAGCGGGTCTGCTCTTTCTCTGTTTTTCTTTGCATGTCCCCAACGTGGTCAGGGTATAAGGAGTTCGGGCTCGATCTGGTTGAACCGTTGCAAGATCAGCCTCACAAACCCCGATGACCCCCCATGGCGGAAGGAAAGAAAGACGAGGGAGCAGGAGATCCTATCAAAATATTGCTTGGGGATGCCTTCGAGAAACAGAGGAACGCGAAGATGGATAACTTTGCCCAGAACCTTAAACGGATGCCCACTGACAGCACATCTACATCTAGCACGTCCGCCAACAGGTTCGCAACATCTTGGACAAATCCAATACCAAGTTCAGCAGAATTTGCCCTCTCATGGAGGAACTTAATGCAATGGAGACCATTGCATCCTAAGGAGGGAGGAATGATCCAGGTGGATATCGGTGGCCACCCACTTATTCCATTTGGACCCGCACCATCAACTCTTTCAGTTCTTCACTTCCAGCAGCTTACTATTTTTAGCAGGTTTTCGGGTTCTACACTCCCGGAGCCGTTTTGGGGCCTTGATGATCCAGGTGGATATTGGTGGCCACCCACCTATTCCATTTGAACCACCGCCATCAGTTCTTTCTATTTTTAAGTTGCAGCACAACTTACTATTTTTAGCAATTTTTTCGGGTCCTGAATTTCTGAAGCTGTTTTGAGGCCCTAAATGACGTTTTTTGGAAAAACCGGGAGCAACATGGGTCCATGGACCAATATTGCTCACCCCGAAAGTTGTACTCCGCAGATAGATCTTTCTAACGAGCTATTGAGCGTGTCAAACTGAGATCGTATGCCAAAGTTACGTCCCCGAGAAGTTGAAACACCAATTTACCCAAACGGGGCCCACAGTTTTGGCGCTTCATCTCCTAGGGTTAGGTTTTTGGACGTTTCGGGTTTTACATTGTTTCTCAACAATAAATAGGCCTTCGAGCCTCATTGTAACATAGTGGAGAGGCTCGTAGCCGTCACATCTCTTCTCAGGGATACGCTACCAGTGCCCTCGCCTGTTAATTTTTTATTATTCCTGTAAGCATGTTTCAATCATTTGTTTTGTAACACAGTTCAGAGGCCTGTAGCTGCCACATCTCTTCTTAGAGATAAGCCTACCAGTGCCCTAGCTTTTTATTTCTATTATGGTTGTATTGTAACACAGTTCAGAGGCCTGTAGCTGCCACATCTCTCCTCAGAGATAAGCTACCAGCGCCCTGCCTATAAGCATATTTCAATAATTTGATTTTAATAAAAGGAAGCATTATTTCCATTGCATCTCTGTGCTTATGGTTATATGTGTATTCTGTTGCATTCCTGCAATATATCCGGATCAGGAGGACAGCGCAGTAGAGCAACAACGTAAGGGACTTTAGCGCAGAGGCAATGTAGAGGAGATCTGCTTACGCAGTGCAGAGCTATAGCATCCTCCAGATGATAGTACGGAGCAACAGCCTATGGAGCTTCAGTGATGAGATGCAACCCAACTGAATTATCTGTCAAAGATTGGGTAGGAATACTTCAGTTGCTTACTCTCTGCAACTGAATTGCAGTGCAGCAGTTGGCAACACGATGCAACAGATTGAGAGGGAGCTATGGTATAGATGTAGCAGTGGCGGTGGCAGCGTCATGGGCAGCAATACAGAAGAGCAGCAGCAGCACAACGATGAAGGGCAGTAGGCCAAGCATCAACGCAGAGACCCACACCAGAGATCAGTGCAAAACTTTGGGGTGAAGTATTGTTGCTAGAGCACATTCCTCGCTAAGAGGGAGTGTTGAGATTTTGAGGTGTTGGGGTAGCATCAGATGTGCTCTAGTTCCCAAACTTTGTGGAGGGACTAGAGTACATGAGATCTCCAAGACCTAGAAAGCGATTTAAGAAATTCCATCCTGTTTAAGAGATATTTAATTAATTAATTTTTTAAATTAAGAACCCTAAGTCTAACTTAGGAAAATTAAAAGGTTAAAGTTAATTAAATTAAACATGTGATGATAATGACTTAAGTCACAGGGATCAAGCATCTTCTAATCTTAGCCGTCAATTTAAGATTAGATAACGACCGTTGATGTTTCAACGAGAAAATTATAAGAAGAGGGCTTGGGGTTAGTTGGAGAACACACAGACAGTGGCAGAGCACTGAGACTAAGCTGGAATTCTAGGGCGTGGTTTGTTAAGAATTTCAGAAGTGTTTCAGCGCCAGCGAGGGGTAGTATTGGCGAAAGGGATGGTTTGATCCCAGGCTAAGAGTGCAACAAGAGGCAAAGAAGCAACAAACTGAGCAACGCAAAGGGAGTAGCAGCTACGCAGAGAAGCCACAGCCCTGCAGAGGCAGCGCAGAGGCTTCAGGGGCTACGCAGGGCTGACGCAGGCCTAGAAAAGGCAGCGCAGGGGCAGCAGGAGGTCAGCAGGGTTGACGCAGTCCCAACTAGGGCAGCGTAACCCAGTTTGGGGTGACGCGAGCCCTTCCTGAGCAGCGCAGGGGCTGACGCAGAGGGCTTCAGAGCAACGCTGGGGTTTTTGAAGACTAAAAAGGGCTGAGTTCTGTAAATCTCGTTTGAGGGTGTGAATCAGTCAGTTTTCCTGTCTCCAGAACAGAGGTATAGCTGCAGTTTTATTTCTCTGTCAGGTTAATCAGTTTGATACCCAGATTTTTTGTACTAAGACTCTACTTAATAATAAAAACCCTCCAGCAGTTAGAAGACTGATTTTCCCGCATTGGGTTTTTCCGGGGATAGTTGTCCAGAAAATCCTTGTTTGTCACTTTGTCATTGTGCGTGTATTCAATTTAGATCTGTATGTGTATGCTGTTAATGTGTTTACCAAAGAAGCGAAAATCGCGATTTTTTGGATTTGAAAAAATCGCCAAAAAATCGCGATTTTTTTCGGTAAAAATCGTGGGCCCATCAAACAGCAACCCTATAAGTTCAAAAACCGATTTTTTTTTGTCATTTTTGCAGCCCTCTCATTTTCCTGACACACCCTGTTGGCAGTTAATGGTAATGTTAAATTCTTAAAGTAAAAAGGATCCTTTTACTTAAATTTTTAACATTACCATGAAATGACTCAGGATTTTTAAGAGTGGTTTCGACCTCATTGGATTTCATATGGAAAAACTAGAATTTTAGATTTCACTCAAAATTCAGCAGACTTAATGGTATTCAGGGTTTCATGGTTTGGGGATTTGCATTGTTTCCATTTGATTCTATTATGTATAAGGGTATGAGATTGGCATTTGATCAAGAGCATGAAGTCCTTTAAGAACCTTGATGTTGGTGGCATTGATTGTTGAACTTTGTTGATGTTGGTGGTATTGATTGTTGAACTCTCCTACCGTGGCCTTAACAAGAATGTACCCTTCACTCAAAGGAAAACAACTGGTTAGGCATGTTAATCTTTTTCTACCGCATTTTAAGGTTGAGGAGATGAACCCTTCACTCAAACCAAAATCATTGGTTAGGCATGCTAAACTTTTTCAATTTCTATCATGTTATAAGGTTGAGCAATCCAAGTCTGAAGACTTTGAGCTAGATGATGTTTATGTATCTCTTGTTGATGATCCCATTTCTAGTAGCGATGAATCAATGATGAGTTTCATGAGGAGGAGGAGGAGGAGCAACAGCAGGAGGAGGAGGTGACACCACCTGCCCCTGCTACCGGTAGAGGACGTGGTCTGCCTCCTTTAGCTCCTGGTGCTTCAGGATCTAGAGCACAACAGAGTCCATTGCCAGCCCCGCCAGCGTCTTCGTTTAGAGGAAAAGCTGTTACATTTTCTCGCAAGAGGGGCAGAGGAAATCAATAGTATAGGTTATTTGGTGCATTCCTTTGTATATAGCATTATGACTCATGATATGAGATACATTATTATATTTTTTGTTGATATTTTGGGGTTGAGTTGAGACTCAGGACTTAGTATTCAGGACATGATTCACTATTATGTGTGATGTAGCACTAGACATGATATTACACATCTTATATATTAGTTTTTTTTTCATATTTATGTGTCAATGCATTTATTTTATGTTGTGGGTGCTTTATATATTAAAAAAATTGAAAAAAAATGAATATTTTTGTATATGCCGATTTTTTCCCGATTTTTACCGATTTTTTCCTGATTTTTACGATTTTTTCTGATTTTTTCCCCTCGCCGATTTAATCCCGATCGCGATTTTCAAAACATTGGTATTTACTTCGATGTTAATGCTGAAGATTTCACATTAATAACTTAATGTAAGTAGGAGAAGTAAATCTGAAAATTAATTGTAGGGTTTCTGTTTGAGATATTCAGAAATTTTGACACATGATACCTATATGTTGAAAGCTTCTATAAAAAGAATGGAGAGCTCAAACCAAACAGGCAAGTCAAAAAAACTATAATCCCTTGCAAAAAACTAACATTTCTTATAAATTGTGTTTTAGGATTTGTTACCACTCAAACTAGCAGGGGACCCTAAAGGGTTTCCTAAGAGAGAAACTGCTAGGTTAAGGGCAATGGTGGAGGCTTAGCCCACTGTCACCATAGTTAAGGCTCCTTGCTCTTTACGGACTTTCATCGATGGGGGGAGTTCCGATGCTTTTGGGAAGCCACTTATAAAGGATATATCAATGAATAGACGGGAAGTGACCCCCTTAAACCCTTTCCCTAGGAGGAGGTGAAGAATGGAGATTGCTTGCACTTTAAGCAAGGGCCTTGACTTTCCAGGGAGAGGGAGTGAGGATTAGAGGGTGAGGATGAATGGTATAACTTGTAGAGGTGCTTCTCGATCCTTAAAATCCTATAAGAACTTGGACTCCCAAATAGTCCTTGATGAATAGTCTTTGACAACAAATGGGACCACATGGGGCCAAGTGGACCCAACCCAGGTTTTGGGATGGAATTTAGCAACCAATGATGTTCCTATCCTGGACAAGGTGAGAGGAAAGGATCAAACAATAATTTTTACTTCAAAAGTTCAAATTGATCCTTCTAGGTGCTAGCCTTGGGAAACACAGGGAAAAACTTGATCTTAGAGCTAGGGCTTGAGATATCCCGAGATTTCACCGTCGGAATGTCTTCAAAATTTGAGGAGACTTGGGGGATCTGCCAATGCAGTTGACCCTAAGAGATCGAATTTTTTCTATGGCCATATTTCTGGGGAAGTGATGCCCTAGGTGACCTAATGGGGCTAGACCTGGGAAAAATGGAGAAAAGGTAAAAATAAGGGTTAAAATGATCACCTTCGAAGGATCAGTGCCGAATTTCACTTGGGGATATGGAGTCAAGGATAATTAAGATGATGGAATGTATTTCTATCGTTCAAGGAGGCTTCAAAGTCAACTTCATCCAATGTTAGAGGCTAGAGAAGAAAAGTGACTTTAAAACATTTATACTTCTTGCAAATGGTGAAGGCTTATCGAGCTAGGAAATTCATTCATATAACATGGCCCACACACATATATATGCTAAAATAGACACATAATTCCACATTTAACATATGCAACAATTAGCCCTAATCATAGCGAAGTTCAAATGTATGTAGCAACAAGAAAAATGACATCAAATTTTCACTTGCACATTCTAGAATATATCCAACTAGCATCATATTCGCAATATAAGAAGCTCCAAGATAGAGAGAACCCAAATCCATACATCAAAATTCATCCATCATCCAAAAAAATCTCCACTAAGGAAAAGATGTGATTCTTTTAAGAGAGAGAGATCCCAATCCAAGTCATCATACGAATGAATCCAACTAACTCCTATTTATACACCTTTTAGGAGTTTGATTTAGCTAATGAGCCTACATTAGCCCCTAAACATAAAATAATGTGCAAATAACCTAACTTTTGGTGACAAGACCACCAAACTAGCTCATAAATGAAAGAACAAGCCTCTCAGGAGGTCAAATAATAATATGTGCATGTCGTGGGGCCCTCCAAAGGCTTGATAATGTCCAAAAGTGCCATAATGATGAATAAACTCCTCAAATGTGATGGACAAGGGGGTAGCCTCTTGTTCTCCAAGTAGTAGACCTGTGGTGCTCCCAGTGGGTGTGGGGGCACACCAATGACCCCATGGGTCTCCATATGAGTCAAAGATACTTGTAGATCCTCTGCAAGGGCCCAAATGATGGAAGGAACGCTGTCATGTCATCGTACAAGTCCTGGGACACGTGCCAAGTGTGTGGTTCTCTTGTGGAGCTTGTTGGGCATAATGTACCAAGTGCATCATCCTTGTCCCAAAAATGGATCTCTAGTAATCTTTGGACATTAGTGGGGATCTGTGGAGTGCTGCCTGCTACTGTGGAGGCCCATGGCTCTCTACACACACCATACATGTGCCAATGTAGCCCTCTAAGAGGTTGGGACCCCATATAGGGAGACCAAACCCAAATGGAAACCATCTGCAATTCTGCATAAGATCCAATGCGTCCCCTAGCCTTCCAGTGCAACAAGTCATTAGAGTAATCGTGTAAAAGAGCTTACAAACCATAGATAACAAAGTGGGCACTTCATAATGACATGCCCTTTCTTAGTGGGATTTGGCATGTGCTAATGTCTCCAAGCTCCATAGGCGGTTAGCCAGGGACCTTATTAGGTGGTTTCTACCCTTAGAGGGGATAGAATGTCCAAGGTACATCCCTTAAATAGGGGTGGCAAGTGATAAATAAGTGAAATGGAATAAGGAATGAGAGGGGCAGTCTTGAGCTACATATTGGGGCTCAAGTGTAGCTAGAGGAAGGGAAGCCCACACCTGGGTATATAATATGTAGGAGGGAGCAATCGTGGTACATGAGGTGCCCCAACCTTGATTTTTCCACTCTTCTTTATGTCTTTTTCTTTTTATGAATTTTATTTAATTAATTGCTCAGGGCTTAAAGGACAAGAGCATGATGTGTAAGATATAACAGTGATTAACCCCTTTTAGGTAGGGCAGTTCATTGCCCTCCAGGGGTTGGGACAATCATGGGTTCTTGAATGATAAAGGAGGCTCATCTAGAGCATGTGGAACCAGAGTGATGACCATGGATATGGGGTAGAGCTCATGTATTTGCTTTTTCCCATGTGCTAATTATTTTTGTCCCGACCATCTTTTTCATTTTGTAGTACAATTTCCTGTTGAATGTGGCCATTTATGCTTTTACTTTTTCTTTTAGTTGCTTCAACCTCCAGGGCATCATTCTAGACCTGACCCAAGGTGGGGGCAAGGGGATAAGGAGGTTGACCCTATATGGACCCAGAGAGGCAATGTAGACCCAAGTGGGAGAAATGATGAATGGGGGTATAGTGAGTGGAAAGGGAGTAATATATGCGGATAAAGGAGTGGAACCACTCAACCAAAGTCAGGGTTTCCCAAGTAGTACCAACCTAGAACCAAATGGCCAATAAAGGAGAACCCATGGGACTAAGATTCAAGGGGACAAGAGCACAAACTAAGCCTACTCTTTCTGCCAAATCCCCCCATAAATCCATGCTTAAAAGTGTCCATGATAAGTAAACCCAATACTCAATTACCAAATGAAAAGACATACCTTTAGATTTGGGAGGCCCATCTTCAAACATATGATTAATACATATGGGTGAGGGACCACATGGCTGGCTCAGGGGGCAGAGAAATGGTACAACGAGCTAGTTGAGGGTTGCAAGGGGTTGTTAGTTGAGGTCCATCATGGAGAAATCTTTCTCCTAGGGATGTTACCCACGAAGTGGTGGGTAACATACTCATGGTAGATGAAGAGAGCAAGGCGGAAGAACATTTGAGTAATTTTAGTGCCTAGTTTTTGTTGATTTTCGGTAGCATCAGAAGTGCTCTAAATCTCAAAATTTGTGGAGAGGCTTAGACACATGTATTCCAAAGAACCCATAAATCTTTTGTGGAAATTCCACTCGGAACATGTTTTATTAAAATAATTAATTTTTTTAATGGAGACCCTAAGTCTAAACTTAGGGAAATTAAATAATTAAAGGGCATTAATAAAACAGAGTGTGAATCTTCTAGAAAACACGGATCAAGTCAAGTTATGATATTAGCCGTTGATTAGAGATCTAATCTCTGCCGTTGATATCTCAACGAGAAGACTATAAAGGAAGACTTGAGGGTCATTTGGAAAATACACTAGTGCAGATACTCAGTTGCCCGAGTAAATCGATTTTCTCATTGGCTGAAGTTCAACAAGAGAAAATCGATCTAGAGGGAGAGTCACAGGTGGAGGAGAGGCAGAGAGGGTTCAACAATAGTTCGGGGTGTAGGTCATTTCTCATCAACTATTTTTGTGAGAAGATTCTCCAGTGTTATCATAGAAAGTTTCTTTTCATTACTGCTGATTGTAAATTGTACAAGAAGATTATTGCTGAATAATAGAAACCCTCATCTACTGCACCGGTTTTCCCGCATTGGGTTTTTCCGGGGACAATTGTCCAAAATATCTATGTCATTCATGTGCTAGTTTTTTCCTTGTTGTTTTTCTTAGTAATTATATGGTGAAGTCCGCATTTGAATTTATTTCGATATTTATTAAAGAGATTTTTGCAAATAACTTATTTCTGAACAATAAGTAGAAACAACATCAGATAATGTAGTAGGATTTCAAGTTGAAATTTTCACATGGTATAAGAGCAAGGTTTGGCAAGAAAGTAGGAGGATCTACGCCAATGGAGTTCTCGTGGTGCTGCTTTGGCAGGAAATTGTACCCCAAGGGCTTACGCATTCCTTTTGCAGAAATTGCCGGAGAAGGGAAAAGCACAGAGAAGATGGAAGATCGAGTTTTATCAGAGTTGGCCTCTAGGTTGGAAAAGGAATGTGCATGCTTATCCAACATTGCATCATTAGATGATTGGTATATCGATAGCGGGGCTTCAACCCATATGATTGGCTAAAGAGAGAATTTATCTAGCTATGAAGAAGAATGGATGGACTTCCAAATTACTATGGGAAACAAGACAAAGTGTACCCCTATAGGAAAAGGGGCCGTAGCATTTCAGACAGAAGCAAGAGAGAGTCTCTGAGCCACTAATGTGCTGCATGTGCTAGGTATGGAAATGAATTTACTTTCAGTATCTCAATTGTAGGATAAGGGATATGACTTATACTTTATCGGGAGAAAAGTCTATGTCAAGCATCCAAGTTAGAAGAAGAAGGCTTAGATTGGGACTCGAAGAAACAGACTATACAAGTTGCAGCTTGAATCTCCAATGGCATTGATAGGCAACAATCAAAGCGGCAAATCAGATTTGAATGAACTATGGCACAAATGAATGGGCATCTACACTATGGAGTTCTGAGAATGCTCAGAGAAACAGTTACGAGAGTTCCAGTTCTTAGTACCAAACATGATGACGTGTGCAGAGGGTGCGTTTTAGGAAAATACACTAAAGCAGCATATTTCAGGAGAAACAATAGGGCAAAAAGTGTATTGGGGTTAATACACTCAAATATCTGCGGACCAATGTCCACTAGAGCTCTTGGTGGAAGTGAATATTTTGTCACTTTCATAGATTACCATTCCAGGAAGACTTGGATTTACTTCTTAAAGACTAAGGATGAGGTCTTTGATCGGTTCAGAGAATTCAAAGCTCTGGTAGAAAACCTAACTGGGAAGAAAATCAAAGTGTTGCGTTTAGATAACGAAGGTGAATATACTGATAAGGAATTCACAAATTTTTGCGCAAGGGAAGGCATCAGAAGAGAATGGACAACTCCTTACAATCCCGAGCAGAATGGAGTTGCAGAACAGAAGAACAGGACTATTGTTGGGGCAACAAAGGCAATGTTGTATGACCAGGATCTGCCTAGATTTCTGTGGGCAAAAGCATGCAACACAACTGTATATATCTAGAACAGGACCCCTCATAGAGCATTGGGCAAGACAACGCCCGAGAGTGTATTCACAGGGGTGAAGTTGGAGGTAAGTCACCTCAGAATTTTTGGGAGTGTGGCATATTGTCATGTTCCAGATGAGAAACGAAGCAAACTAGATCAGACTGTTGAGAAAGGGTATCTCATGGGATATAGCGAGACATCCAAGGCATATAAAATCTATATTCCAGGTAACAGGAAAGTAGTAGTGAGGAGGGATGTGAAATTCATGGAGGATCGAGCCTTCAGAAAATCTCGTGAAATGCTTACCGAAGAACAGTCTGAGGATGTTCCTCTTGTCCAACGACAACTAGGAGAGGATCTAGCAGATGGACAACCATCAGGATCTAGCACTGTGACTAGTACTAGTATTTCTTTCAACTGATGGGACAACAGGAGAAAGAGATGACTTAGCCAACCACTACCAGTAGCAGAATCAACAGAGAGGCACGACAGATGCTGAGGGACGCAGAAGATTTTGTTGGAGCTCCTAGAACCAAGAAAAGGCAATGTAGACAACCTGACAGGTAGCATAGGTTGATGAACCCTCTAGCATTCAGGAAGCGATTCAACACCAACTCTGGGTGGATGCTATGGTAGAGGAGTACAACTCTATCATGACCAATGATGTCTGGGAAGTCGTACCTAGACCACAGGATATGTTAGTTGTAGGTTCCAGGTGGATCTACAAGATTAAGTATGCTGCAGATGACATCGTAGAGAAGTACAAGGCTAGGTTCGTGGCTAAGGGGTATGCTCAGAAAGAAGGAATAGACTATGAAGAAACCTTCACCCCTATAGCCAGATCTACCTCTATCAGATCCATTATATCCCTTGCAACGCACATAGGATGGGAGATTCCCCAGATGGATGTCAAGACTACATTCTTGAACGGGTTGATAGAAGAAGAGGTTTACATCGAACTACCAGAAGGCTTTGAGATGCATGAGAAGAAAAATCATGTATGAAGACTAAAGAAAGCCTTGTATGGACTCAAACAAGCACCAAGAGCATGGTATGGTCGAATTGATGGTTACCTGCTGCAGATGGGATTTGTCAAGAGTGACGCTGATCCCAATCTCTACTATCTCACAGTAGAGAATGACCCACTGATTTTGGTATTGTATGTAGATGATTTATTTTTGACAAGATCATCTAGGCTCATCAAAGACTACAAGAGGAACCTGGTAGAGGAATTCGACATGAAGGATTTGGGGCTGATGCACTATTTTTTGGGATTGGAAGTTTGACAGCAGAAGGGAGAAATCTTCCTTAGGAAAAGAAGATACGCTACATAGATTCTAAAGAGATTTAGAATGTAGGATTGTAGACCCATGGCTACTCCATTGATCACCAATTGGAAGAAAATTGATGGATCTGAAGATAAAGAAGTGGACCCCACCTTGTATAGACAATATAGGATCTCTCATGTATTTGGTCAACACTAGGCCAGACATTTGCTACGCTGTTAATTCCCTCAGTTAGTTCATGGTAGAACTAAAGAGGGCACATTGGGCAACAACTAAGCACGTTCTCCAATATATCCAAGAAACAGTCGGATATGGACTAAAATACACCCAAGGTGATGACATCATTCTGCGTGGATTCTCAAATGTAGATTGGGCAAGAAGTTCGATGGATCAGAAAAGTACCTCAGGGTACTGCTTCAACATTGGATCAGGTATGACTTCCTGGTGCAGTAAGAATCAAAAGTCCGTAGCACTGAGCACAACTAAAGCAGAGTATATTACATCCAACACAGCTTCGTGTGAAGCTATATGGCTTAGAAAACTACTAGTTTATTTATTCAGAAGGAAGATGGAGGAGACCAATATTCTATGTGATAATCAGAGTTGCATCAAGCTCTCTGAGAATCCAATTTTTTATGATCAGTCGAAACACATTGACATCAGGTGTCATTTTATCAGAGACTGTGTTCAGTGGGGAGCAGTACAGTTGCAGTACATTCCCACAAGAGAACAGGTAGCAGACATTCTCACCAAGGCCTTAGGGAGAACAAAGTTTTTTTTATTTCAGGGAAAATATGGGGATGATTGAGAATCGGTTTCAGTAACGGATGAAGCAAAACTTCAGAGGGGAGCTGTAGTACGAATGCAACAGTGGCAGTGGCAATGTCATGGGTAGCAATACAGTAGCAACAACAACGCAGTGGTTGATGGATAGGTTGTCAGATGCCAGTAGCGTAGAGGATGCTTAAGGATCAGAACAGTATGCAACAGGCATATTATTAGAGCACTTTCCTCGCTAAGAGGGAGTGTTGATTTTTGGTAGCATCGGAAGTGCTCTAAGTCTCAAATTTTGTGAAGAGGCTTAGACACACATATTCCTAAGAACCCATAAATCGTTTGTGGAAATTCCACTCAGAACATGTTTTATTAAAATAATTAATTATTTTAATGGTGACCCTAAGTCTAAACTTAGGGAAATTAAATAATTAAAGGGCATTAATAAAACAGAGTGTGAATCTTTTAGAAAAAACGGATCAAGTCAAGTTATGATCTTAGCCATTGATTAGAGATCTAATCTCGGCCATTGATATCTCAAAGAGAAGATTATAAAAGAATATTCGAGGGTGATTTGGAAAACACACTAGTGCAGATACTCAGTTGCCCTAGTAAATCGATTTTCTTGGTGGTCAAAGTTTGGCAATAGAAAATCAACTCAGAGGGAGAGTAGCAGGTGGAGGACAGGCAAAGAGGGTTCAACAACAATCCGGGGTGCAGTAGCAGGTGACCCAGTGCCAGGAAGAAATAGCGCAGAGGCTGGGAGGGAGTAGCGCAGAAGGGTGATGCAGTTCTGCGCAGTCCCCACGCAGAGCCATTGTAGTGATGCCGCAGGAGGCGTAGGAGGGTCCTTCTGGGGTCGTTTCTCATCTGATTATTTTGTGAGGAATTTCTCCAGTGTTTTCATAGGGAATTTCTCTTTGTCACTGCTGATTGTAAATTGTACAAGAAGATTTTGCTGAATAATAGAAATCCTCATCTGCTACATCGGTTTTCCCACATTGGGTTTTTTTGGGGACAATTGTCCAAAATATTTGTGTCATTGGTGTGCTAGTATTTTCCTTATTGTTTTGCTCAGTAATTATATGGTGAAGTCTGCATTTGAATTTATTTCGATATTTACTGAAGAGATTTCTACAAATAATTTATTTATGAATAATAAGTAGAAGAAATAACATTAGATAATGCAGTAGAATTTCAAGTTGAAATTTTCACAGATGAGTCCATGGAGTCATATGAGGATGCTTCTGGGGAGCATGAGCAGTCATGTGGAGTTGATGAAGGTAGGCTAGATTTATATTTCGGTGTGCATGGTGAGTGGTCAGGGGACTGTAGGGGAGATATTCAGAATGATGAGTCACCTGTGATGATTCAGCATGAGCAGCATATAGTGGAACATGAGTCAGATGATGAGGAGGATATGCACAATATATAGGATGATTCTTTTGTGGAGGGTCAGTGGGAGGATCACATTGAGCTCGTGATGGAGGAGGATGAGCGGCTACCCTTGGGGTTAGCCATTGATGAGGAGGAGAGAAATGGACAGACGATTAGCAGGATGGTAGTATTTACAGGCCCTTGTCCTCAGGAGGAGGCTGAGTATGCAGGACAACGTTGCAGAGGATTGGTGGGCTGGAGCGTGGAGTTTCATATTCGACGATGGAGATAGTAGTGCATCCATCTTTGCGTATATCCATTGATGAGGTGCAAACAAAGGTAGTGGCGGCCATCACATCCACAACATTTTTAGGTAGCAGCCCTCTCCAGGGGTACATAGACAGGGCTTGCAGCATAGCTTGCCCACTTTTGTCCATTATAAGGAGGGGGGTAGGATTTCTTGGATCGATTCTGCTGGTTGACAAGCAGAGCATTGGGAGTTGAGCATGGACCATTATCAACTTAGTAGACTTATCCCTTGCACAGATGTCCATATGTTAGATTGGCGGGAGATCATGAGTGGACATCCTATTGATGGAGTATCATTCTTAGTTCAGGGCACATTTCAACAGGAGCCCTTAGATGAGAGAGTTTTTGCATGTTTTAGTGGGCCATGGATTGTGGACCGACATTCCATCAGTATTTCAGTAGCACTAGCCCAACATTAGCCTATGCCAGAGGTTGACCTCGACCTATGCCATAGGTTGGATTGGAGAGAGATGCTGAGTTGGTATTTGCTTCATGGGGCGACAACTATAGCCAGAGAGAGCATAGTTTGGGCCATGGGACTTGGGTGATGATTGGCCAAGGTGGCATTGGGATCTAGGAGCATTGGTCAATGATAGGTACAGTGAGAGATCACTTTGGGATCCAGGCATTGAGGGGTCTGTTTCCGATGGCTTGACACAAAGGCATAGTAGCATCCAGTGGTTTGTATGGGATCCGGGCATTGGGTCTTAGTTGCATCGTGCCAGCAGACTAGTCCACATATTTGGATTGCTTGAGGGAAAGCAATCTTGGGGTGGAGGATTTGTAATGTTCCAAATTTTATTTTTCTCCATAGTACAGCCAGGGTGGATTTCTAGGATAGGGGATGGCCAGGCCATTAGAGCAGGTTCGGGTTATCAGGAGTTCCGGGGGAGTTTTGAGGAGCTTTTACGGGATTTGATGGCATTTTCTTGGCATATTTCATCACCAACACAATTTGTCTTTCGTTCTATCGCATTCTGACAACTTAAAAAAATTAGCATTATTATGGACGTTAAATTAATTAATTATGCTCAATTGGTATTCCGAGAAGATTATTTGATGGAACACCTCAGTGTAATAGCTTGTTGGAACCGGAATGAGAAGATCTTCAGGATGAGATGCTGATGAGTGACTTATAATGGTCGGTCAGAGTATGGTGGGTGGTTTACCATTTTCCTTAATTAAAAATGACTTTAATTAGTCATTTAATTAAAGGAAAATTAATTAATTGGAGGAAAAGGTCTAAAAGTGACTTAAGTGAAATAGAATTAAATTAAAAGTCACTTTGATAAAGTCAATGGAGGAACTTCTAGAATAATAATAAAATAATAAAATAATAAAATAAGATGCTTCTAGAGGCCTGGAGATCTATCCATAGATCTATAAAAGGAGAAGCGGAGGTCATTTGGAGACATCTTGGATTGGATCATTGTTTGTGTGAGAGGTTTGAGAACTTGGATTCTCTACTTTAGTAGTAGCCCTAGGACGGAAACCCTCTGGTGATTTAGTGAGAGTGGGCTAGCACCCATCTCTTCCCTTGGTGGATCCATTTAGGATTCACAGGTTGCAGTGATTGTTTGTAGTAAGTTTTGGGAGTGTTGGCTTCAACATTAGAGCATAATAGTTTTTTGGGATCAGATTGTCTATCTCAGATATTTTGGGTATGTTATCATGTACATTCTCTCTAGCTATTTCTTATAATAAAATCTGAGATCATTTTTCTCTATATGTTAGTGAAATTCCATGTGCTTTATTTCTCTTATTTTTACATGGCAATCTTTTGTTAATGTATGATAATTTTATTTGGAGCATTGTTGAGTTAAATTCCTGCATATTCAGCAAAATTTCCCGAAAGGTATATTACAATGGTATCTTGGATTCTCCACTTCAGTAGTAGCCCCAGGACGGAAACCCTTGGGTGATTTAGTGAGAGTGGGTGAGCACCCATCTCTTCCCTTGGTGGATCCATTCAGGATTCACAAGTTGCAGTGATTGTTTGCAGTCAGTTTGGGAGTGCCGACTTCAACATCAGAGCAGATTAGTTTTTTGGGATCAGATTGTCTATCTTAGATATTTCGACTATGTTATCATGTACATTCTCTCCAACTATTTCTTATAATAAAATCTGAGATCATTTCTGCTCTATATGTTAGTGAAATTGCATGTGCTTTATATCTCTTGTTTTACATGGCAATATTCTATCAATGAATGATAATTTTATTTGGAGCATTGTTGAGTTAAATTCCTGCATAATTAGCAAAATTTCCTGAAAAGGATATTACATTAATACACTTTAATTATTTCCTTTTCCTAAGTTTAGACTTAGGAATCCATTAAAATAATTAATTATTTTAATTAAATCCTCCCCAGGTGGAATTTCCCAAAACGCTTTCTGGGTATTGTGGAATACATGTGTCTAAGCCTCTCTGCAAAATCTTGAGGCTAGAGCACATCCGATGCTACAAAAATCAACAAAATGCTCAAAGATTATGGAAGAAGGCAAGACAAAGCATTGGGGTTAAAAGGTTTATTAAGAAACAAAGGTATGTCTTAGACCATAAGCTTTGTTCTCTTCATAATCATTCTCTTTGATAATCCATTCTACATTACTAACATCGCTGTGTCTAGCTCTCTTGAATTTTAAAAGATTCTTGATTGGAAGGTTCTCTAGAAAACCCTAACTTAAGGGTATGCTAATGATATTGTGTGAAACCCTAGCTTGCTTAGGGTTATTGGGAAATGCTATTTGAAGTTTTTTGATGATGAGGTCATGTTTGGGGTTTTGGTATGATCATGAAAATGAGGTCATGTTTGGGGTTTTGGTATGATCATGAAAACCCTAACTTGTTAGGGTTGAATGATGCTGTCTAAGATCCCAAACCTTTGAAGTTTTGGTATAATAGGTTTTGCTTTGCTATGTTATGGAACCATAGATCTTTAGGGTTTGGTTGGGTCCATAAGCAAATCCCTTGTTATGTATTTAAAGTCCTAGGAATGAAACCCAGGTTATGTGTCCATTTGGTTGAAACCCTAGCCTGGTCTAGGTCGGTATATGTATAATATGTTAATGTTGCCTGACATATGTTATGCTTATGTTTGATGATAAATTCCTAGATATGTGTGTTGACCTAATTATTAATGGTCATAAGTTCTAGGGTTTGGAAACAAGTCCTAGTCAAAGTTTGAAGTTCTAGGATGATGTTGTTTCGAAATCTAGGGCTTTGCAACTAAACCCTAGTAGTAGTTAATTTCTCTAGTATGTATAACAGTCTGGTATCTATGAATCTATTTAATGATTGCTGAGAATTTGTAGATGGAAAATCTAGGGTTTACATCAAACCCTAGTAGAAGCTAGTCATATTGATTAAGCTGTAATTGGTTTTGATTATTGAAGCTCATGTATGAAATCTAGGGTTTATATGAAATCCTCGTAGAAGTCTAACATATGAATTATGAAAATTGTTAGATGCATTAATCTAATTTGTTTCTAGAATTTTCTTTTTGAAAGAACCTGTCATGTCATTTAAAGAATATTGAAACCCTAGATATAATGAGTTTGATATCTTGATGAGCTATGGATGTGATTTAGGTTTTGTATCTAAACCTGGGTAAGAAGTTGAAGTATCGAAGTATAGTCTCTTACTAATTATGTTTGTAGAGTCTAATGCTTCCGTTATTATAAGCTTTTGTTATGGCTAACTTCATGCTTCGAAAGTTTTGGTTGTACTTTCTATCTAAGTTGTGTAGGTACATCATCTTCAAGATGGTGAAGATGTTCGTAAGAGAAGTTGATATGATAAACATGATAAAGGAAGATATATAACTTTGATGAGAAGGATGGAAGCTATGAAAGATTCTCCAATGTCATAAGAAGAAGCTGATCTCCCTAGGTTAAGCGAGAGCCTGAATAGAAGAGATCTCCTTTGTTGAGAGGGAGGGCATAACATAGTTTTGATTGGGGAATGCATTTTGAAGGATATGTTGCTACATGTGGAGTAGGAAAGGAAAGTATATGATTAAGGAATCTTCTGTCAAAGATTCATTTGATATTCCTACTGTGATAAGTTGAGAAGCAACATCTAGTTGTTTGAAAGACCCTGAAGGTTTGTATTTAATTATTAACATTTGAAAGTGTAGCACTGATTGGAGTTGTGTTTGTACAGGTAAATCTCTCAAAGTTTTGATAGCATGCTAGTTATCGATCAGTTTGATCAGGAGAGATTTATTGTTAAGGCTTTGTGAGTGAAGCATTGCTTGGGAGGACATCTAGTCGACACTTTGTGTTGATGTCTAGTTCCCGAAGTAGGAACGGTGGTGTTGGTCATTGAGCTCTGACAAGCACCTAGATCCCTAGGTTGATGGTTAGTAAGTAAGCCTGATGGTACTTAAAGAGACTAAAAGCTTTAGTCCATCTTAGTCCCTCTCGAATAGATTTCCTTGGTTAGGAATCTAGTCTGTGGCATTGCGGTGCTTAAATTGTTGAGAGACCAATGGATAGATTGCCCTTGTCAGGAATCTAGTCTATGGCATTGAGGTGCCTAAATATTCTTCATAGTTCACATAGTTTGAGATCTTCCTTGTACTTTTATGCTATGAATACCTCCCTAGTTAAGAGGGAGTGTTGAAGAATGTAACTAGTTTCGGTCTTCATTAATGTATTTGAGTCACTATGTAATGTACTTGTCAAAAGAATAAAGAAAATACTTTTTTATTATTATTACAATGACTTATTAAAGCACAGGTTTCATGCTTGCGTCATTATGTTTTGGGTCAAAGTCCCCATTGAGAACTTCTAGGATTTATTCCGAGTCTATAATCATTGTACATTTAAAAAGACCCTTCTTGGGCTTTCGAATCATGTAAAAAGCTTTAGTATTGAGTCAAATATGATTTATGACACCTCCACATCGAGTCGACTTCAAGATGATCAAGTTGGCCTCAAGGAAGGCTATTCGACCTCACCTAAGGGCTATAAAAGAAGCAGTTCAAATTCATTTGGAAGAGAACATCTCAAGCAAGTTCGATCTCTCTTTGGAAGCCAAAAAAAGTGTGAAGTGAAGAAAGAAGGCTAAAGAAGTGCAAGTTTGGTCAAGGTGAAAGAGGAAAAGAAAATCGAAATTTTGGTACATCTATCTCTCTCAGTCTCTCGTGCCCTAGATTGAAATATCAAATTTCTTGTTGTGATGCCGCTGCCAGTTGTTGCATGATGCCGCTGCCGAGACAAGTATAGGTCGAAGTTGTTGTTGCTAGATGCTACTGCCTCAAGAAGTTGTATTGGGTCTAAATCGAAGTTTCTAATTCAAGATCGAAGTCTTTCAAACAAGATCGAAGTCTCTATAGCAAGATCGAAGTTATTGGGTCCAAGAAAGTGCTGCATAGTGTTGTTTTGCTACTGCTGCTGCCAGGTGGAAATAGGATCATTTGCAAAGGAAGAAGAAGGCTGATTTGGTGTGGAGGAAGTTTGTGTCAAGGTCTAGAGTCTTGGATTATCTCAAGAAACTATTGAAGGAATAATTACTGACTGGGTTTTCCCCTAGATTGGGGTTTTGCCTTGGATGTCCGCCTATATCTGGTTTCCTTGATCTATGTGCTATTGCCTTGGTAATTGCTTGATGAACTAAGAGATAAGAAGGTGATAAGAAAATTAATAAGAATACAGGAACATCACAAGTAATTATCAAGAACAAGAAAATCTTTCTGCCTTCGTGATTTTCTAACACATAGGAGGGAATTTTTCTCATAGGGTTACCCATGTATGTGGATGGGTAACAGAAATCAATGCCTTCATCGAAGGATTTTACATGCATATTTTTTGGGGAATTATGCTTGTTATGAAGGGTTTCTCTTGTTCAACTTAGGCACTTTCCTTGGAAGTACTTTCATGCTTTTCTTAGAGCATCTATTCTAGAAGGCTCATTTGGATGCTTGGGCACCCTTACAAAGACTTTTTCCTCATGTTGGAATGTCATATTTTTGGACTGTTTTGAAGTGCTTTTGTGGAGTGTTGGATGTAATATCTTTTGTAAATCTCTAAGTGTCTTCTTCAAGATTCTTATCATGCTTTGTGGGCCAATGCCATAGTCCAATGCCCACTTCTCAAAAGGTTCAATGGCTATTTTTGGTTGAAGAGGCATCTCATCGGAGGAAACTGGTTTCCCCATCCGCTGGAAAGCATCACAACTAGAAACAAACTTCTTGGCATCCTTAAAAAGTGAAGGCCAATGGTACCCAGTACGAAGAACCTTTTATGCGGTTCTTTTATCCGCAAAGTACCCCCCACAAGGTTCATTGTGACAGGTTCTCAACACATCATACATCTCATCTTCCCGCACACATCGCCTCATGATCAAATGCGGCCCAGTATAGAACAAATCTCCCTCAATCCAGGAGTAGTTAGCACTGCTCTGCACAATATTATGTTTTTCCCAGGCAAACATATTTTGAGGCAATTTCCCTGATACCAGATAATTGGCAACATTGACGAACCAAGGAGTAATGGTAGAAATGGCAAATAACGCTTCATCTGGAAACTCGTCGGGTATTGGAGTCAACTTGCTTCCCTGTCCAACATTCAAGCGAGATAAGAAGTCAGCGGCCAAATTATCTCTTCCAGGCCTATCAATTATTGTTATGTTGAATTCTTGTAAGAGCAACAACCATCTAGTTATTCTACCATTAGTAATAGGTTTATTCATTAGAAATCTAATAACAGAATGGTTAGTATGGACGAAAGTCACATAACCAGTAATATAATGCCTAAACTTTCCTATAGCATGTACAACTGCTAACAGTTATTTTTTAGTGACAGTGTAATTCAATTTAGCAGGGGAAAGTTTTTTGCTAACAAAATAAATAGCGTAGGGGTAATGATCTTCCTTTTGGCTGAGGACTGCTCCTAGTGCGGTGTCTGAAGCATCTGTACAAATGTGGAATGGTAAGGACCAATTTGGTCCTCTCAATACCAGAGCAGTGGACAACCTATCCTTTAGTATCTGAAAAGCCTGTTGACAATCGACATTCCACACAAAGTCAACATCTTTAGTTAACCATTTAAACAATGGTGCTGCAATTCTAGTAAATTTTTCAATAAAACATCGATAATAACTAGCATGTCCCCAAAAACTTCTTACCTCTTTTTGCGAACTAGGAATAGGGATATGCGAGATTACCTCGATCTTTGCCGGATAAACTTTAATTCCTTCTAGTGACACATGATGGCCCAAGACAATTCCCTTAGTTTGCATCATTCTACATTTATCACTACTAAGGGCTAGATTAGCTTCTTGACAATGAATCAATACCTTTTCTAGATTTGCCAAAGTTTGAGCAAAATCATCTCCATAGACTGTGAAGTCGTCCATATAGACCGCGACACAGTCATGGATCAAATTAGAGAAAACGACAAGTACAACTCTTTGAAAAGTAGCTAGGGCGTTACAAAGACCGAAGGGAAGGACTCTATATGCATAAGTACCCTAAGGGCACGTGAAGGTAGTCTTTTCTTGGTCTTCTTCAGCTATCTGTATTTGATTATAACCATTGTATCCATCTAGAAAACAAAAATGCTTCTTACCTGAAAGCGTGTCAAGTACCTGATCGATGAAGGGAAGTGGAAAGTAGTCGGGCAATGTGGCCTTGTTTAATTCTCTGTAATCGATGCAGATACGCCACTTGCCGTTATTTTTCGGCACAACTACCAGAGGTGATACCCACCTACTGTCCGAAATGGGGTAGATGAATTCCGCAACCAAAAGTTTCTGAAGCTCTTCTTTGACAATGTCTTTTAATGCTGGGTTCATGCGCCTCTGTGGCTGTCAGACCGGTTTCATTTCTTCGTTGGTATAAATATGGTGGATGCAGGTGTCTGGATGGATGCCCCTCATGTCCAGGTAATCCCAAGTGAAAGCTCCAGATTGCTCACGAATCATGCTCATCAACTGCTGCTTTTGTTCTGCAGTCAACTTTGTACCGATGTGTAAAGTCTTTCCTTCAATGATTTCTACAGGCTCTGTGGCGAGTTCACGACTTTCCTCTATTGCTGCAAAAGAGGCCAACATGGCTGGATGGAAAGCCTCCTGGAACTCATCACTAAAAACATGCTGATAACCATTAAAAGAAACAGGATAATCGATACAAGAACTATAAGATAAAAACTGGTGCAAAATATGTTCATCGGACTGCTCCTGGAGACCTCTAAACTGATCTAATGTCAGCAAAGGAAACATATAGTCTTCGTCTCCATAGGGACTTTCAAGCCATAATGGTACTTCAGTAGTTGTCTGAGTAGGGGGAAAATAGACAAGGTTTGGTTGTGGGGACCATTGGAATTAATCATTTCTCCATTTCTGCACCCTATGACTACATCAACAATTGCCAACCAAGGGCGTCCCAGAACTACAGGATGTCCGGGCCTAGAGGTTTTCGGGGAAATAATAATAAAGTCTATAGGATATTGCCAAGAAGCAATAGTGACCACTATGTCTTCTAGGGTTCCCATTGGTTTGACAACGGACTTGTCTGCCATTTCTAAAATGATAGGGGTGGGTTTAAGCCCAGGTAACTGCAAAGATGTCATTGTTTCATATGTCATGACATTTATTTCTGCCCCTAAACCTACAAGAGTGTTTGGCAAAAGTACTTCATTTATCTCAATGGTGATAATGGGGTTCCCAGGGTCATGGTACTTCATAGGCAAGTCAGAAATCATGGTGGATATTTGACTCATAATCTTTACGTTTTGGTTCTTATGCCCCTTCCTACCTGGCTTCCTAATGTAGAGATCCTTGACAATTTTGGTGTAGATAGGGATGTCTCTAATAGCTTGCAAAAGTGAAATTTTGATGTAGACATTCCTTAATTCGTTTTCCAGGTCGTATTCAAGCGGCTTCTTTCTTTACAAGAAGTCTTTCTGGGTAGGGTGATTCACTTGATTCTTCTTCTTGTGTTTGTTTTTCTTTTTCTTTTTGTAAATGGTTTTCGGATGATGTGGAAGGGACCTCTTTCTCGACGACAACCACTGATTTCCCTTTGTTAACTGTCTTCCCCGATCGTAATTGGATTTCGTTTATAGGGATGGAAGTGATCATGTGTGTAGGAAAAGGCTGGATATTTATGTTTTGTGCCTATTGAGGTGGTTTATTATGGTTTGGGTTAGGTACGGGTTATGCAGGCAACAATGTAGGATGAGGTGGGTTAAAGGTTTGAGGTGCTTGTGAAGATGATGATGGGTCAGATGGTGCAGGTAAAAGTTGATGCAAAGGAGGGGGTGGCAGCAAAGGTTGTTAATATGTGTTTGGATTATACCCTTGCTGATAAGATTGCATGGCCGGATTATACGAGGTGCTTGGCATATTTGGGTAAGGCGCATAGAACTGGTTTTGGGGTTGATAAGGGTTGGTATAAGGATTTTCCCTCCAGTTATGGTTCCATGGAGTGTTCTGCGTTTGAGGAGTGGCCCAATGGGGGTAAGCTGGCTAGAAGTTCCAGGGTTGAGTTTGACCATACCCTTGGGGACTAGGTTCCGGGAACATGTTTTGACTGGGGCCTTTCCAAAAGGGTTTCTTACTTGCTTGTGACAGATCATTTGCTTCGGCACTCCCTTTATAGATAGCCTGCAGACCGGGAAGAGATGGACACTTGCCGGTTGCATGTTCTAAGGTGCAAATTCCACAAACCTCAATGACGTTGATGGACACTCCCTTTCCATATGCTTTTGTTTACATTTGGGACAAAAGATTGCCATAGCAACCCTTTCGTCTTCTTGTTTCTTTTTGTGTTTCATTGTGTTGAGCTGGTTACCAATGGTGTTTAAAATGTCCTTCTTAAATTTTTCCAGTAGGTTGCCTAGTTCGACTCTAGTAGCAACAGTAGCTGCAGGTTTCTGATTTCTAGATGCAACATATCAAAGACTGTCGCGGAGCTTCCTACTGACTTTAGCCCGACTTCTAGAATAGGTACGACAAAGTTCAACTATTTCAGCAAAAAGCTTTTTGTAAATGTCCCCACCACTTAAAAGGTTTAGGGTTTCGGTGCATTCATCTCTCAATCCTTTCAGAAAGACCTTTTGACAGTTTTCTCATCTAGATGGGCCCCTTGGGATTTGTGAAAATGATACAAGAAGCGTTCAAGATATTCTTCTAGGCTTTCATCATCTAGTTGTTGCATTCTCAGAATATCGTTTATGTCCCTACTTTTGCAGAAATCTTGGTATTTCCTAAGAAATACAGGGTTCATATCATCCCAAGAGTATATGGTATTTTCACCTAAGCTTATAAACCATCTAAGTGCGGCGTATTTCATTGTAGCTGGGAACAATTTAAGTTTGTGTGCATCATCATAGTAATTGTAGCTTCTGCATAAAATATCAAATTCAAAAAGAAAGGTGTCGGGATCCTTAGAGGACTTACCATAGAAGAGCGGCAGAGAGGTCATTGGAATGCTCTTCATCGAGATGTTCTTGGTTATGTCGAGGATAGGGAACCCGAAGGTAGTTTCTTCGTCTTCGTCATTTGGTCCTCCTCGTGGTCCATCACTGTTTTCTCTTCTTGGTCCATCCTCATTTCCTCCAAGAGAGTAATGGTTGGGCCTTCCCCTTCTCCATGGTTATCCCCCTGGTTTCATTCATTATTTCTGTTCTCTCCTCCATTGTTTTCCATGTTGGTGCTGATGTAAGTGGAGAATGATTCAACAGACGACTGCCTTACTTATTCCTGAATGGGGGGTTCCCCTTGTGAAATCTCCTTGCCACTAGTACTTCCTCCTTCTTGCTTGGTTACTGCGTAACGATTATCGGGAATAGTTAATGGGATTTTCGTCGAACCAAATGTTTTAGGAAATTGTGAACTATAAATAAATCTACTTTTGCTATCCCTAAGCCTACTTCTACGCATAAAGAAAAAGGAAAGAAAATCTAAAGAACAAGCAGTGATTGGTCAGACTTTGGAGCAACCCCACAAAAGTGGATGCGTGGCTCTTCACTCACGTCTTACCATACTCTCTCTATCCTCTGACGACCTTGCAAGATCCCTGGAACTCGGACAATAATAATTACCTGAATTAGAAATTAAAACTCCCCGACAACAACGCCAAAAATGTTGGGAGAAATAATTGCTAGATTTAGTCCTCCAATATTCATATGTCAATCCCGGCTCGTAAACACGAGCTGCACTGCACTTTCTTGATTCAGTTTCTAAGTTAGAGTTTAAATATTTCCTTTATAATGATTGGCTAAGTAATGGAACACACAAATGTTTATGAATACACAATTTTTAGAAAGGAAGTCAATCCATCTTGCTAACACAAGCAAAGTCAATAATCAAATTTAACTTGAACACTTGAAATCTTTATGAACTTTACCTATTCTTCTCTGTACCCAAATGAAAGCTTGATTCTTTTATACAGGTTCTACTTCAACCAACTATGAAAACAAATTCCTAATTAAGCAGACTCCACACATCAACTCAACAGTTCAAAGTTACATTTGAAATCCAAACCCTAATTTCTGGCTTTTACAATCTACACTCTGAAAGAATTAAAAGATCTATTCTACTTGTAATTGCAATTCAATCTTAAGACTAAGCAATTAATCTTACACTCAACAACTCTTCTTAGATTCAATACTCTGGAATGAGAAAAGCTTCACATTAATCCCCAATGTCTTGACAACAAATAAAAGATCTTTATGTTAGGAACTAATCTGAATACTCTGCCTCACACACTCAATCAACCAAAATTAACAAACTTTGATCTCTCAAACTTAACTAATTGACATACACATTATCCAATCTCTGATAATCTTAGAAGCAAACTCAAATATCAAATCTGGTGAAACTCAATAAAACCCTAACTCTATTTTCAGAAATGAGAAGCAAAAGTAACAATAGACTACTATTGGAATACTTAGAATGCAATAAAAGATTATGCTACTGTTTCAATTTGCAATCATGAATTAAATTTTTCACTCATTCAACAACTAAGCTTGAGCAACCTATCAAACAAACCAACACTCTGTTCTTGATAATGGAAATAAGTCACACTTCTAATTGCAATCTTGACTAATTCGAAATCCTGCACACACTGTACCAAAAACTTCTTCTGAAAAGCAAGCTACATGTATCCAATCCTTTCAAATGGAAACTACTTGAAAACTGGAAACTTATATTTCAAGCACACTGTTCACACTGCTAATGAAAAGATGAAATTCACACTTGGCAACACTCCTTAACTATTTCAATTAAATGGCAACTATCTAATCTATCTATAAGCTCCGGAGTAAAAGACACTTAAACCTTGAATTGCAGAGGCTATCAATCAAAACAATTAAGACTCTATGAAACTAGACACATTGTTCTTATTAACTCGGAATGTTTCGTTGATAACAAAAAGGAATTAAAAGCACACTGTAACGAAATTGATCAATCAAACTGAAATCACACTAGTGCAAATTGAAACCTCTATTTTATCCTCACTCGAGAAACATGAGATTCTATTCTATAACTACAATAACATAACTCTATTCTATTGCTGAAACTATGAATTCACCGAAGAAATATGATGAAATCTCAAGTTAATATCGATTTAGACCATGCTCAGTTTGAAAATGATTGAGATGCAATTTGTTTAGTAGACAAGGATATTAGTATACGTATATAAATGAGTGCTTTCAATGCTAAACACAAGGACGCAGAGCGATGCTCTATAAATGTCAAACACACACAACAATGACTTGTATGCAATCCTTGAGATCGATTGATGTGAAATTCTCAGCGTTATGAACTTGGCTGTTCAATCAAACTTTGCAAATAAGATTTATTCATCTAACTGGAATCAACAAAAATCAATACACAGTAATCTAATTGAATTAGAAAGGCAAGCAAAATGAAATCTAATTAATTGTTCAGGAAGCAAAATAAAAACACAACGATGGGATAAAAATGCACACAGAGATTATACCTATGCGTATGGTTACAAGAAGCTGGATTCGGACTGTGGTGGCCCCTTGCGACACCTGGAGACGGCTTTGAAGCTTACAAAAAAGAAATGAACCTTAATGCGTCAAATTCAAGAACTGATCGAGTTCACACTTGTTAAATTTGGACAACTAGGTCCAAACTCCATCTTGTGATGCTCAGATGAAGAATCCAATATTTGTATTGGATTCCTCTTTCGGAGAGGTGTAAAATCGATATAAAATTGATTTTAATCTGATGAGCAGAGCATTTATTTTGAATTTATTATTTATAATAAATTTAAGTGCAGGTCGGCCTTAAGGTTTTACACCCCAATAGATGTGTCACACACCTCAATGATGGATATAAATACAGTCAACGTTGGAGAGCATTTCACTCATTCAACATCACACATCTTCTCCTCTAATTATCTACGAGCATCTGAGAAGCAATTTCATCTCCCACGTGAGAAGAAGGACGAAATCTACTGCAGCAAAAGGACGAAATTTACCGCAGCAAATTTTCTGCAGTTAGGGTTTCTGGGGAAGTTTGACCAGCGTTGACTTTGGTCAACGCATGGTTCGTTTGAGCTGAAATTTTGTGGAGAGTTCGATTTTTGAACGCCGTACTCATTGGCACAAAAATCAAGGTCAAAAGGTTGACCGAAGTGGGAGTTGTGTTGACTTTATTGTTGCTGCCCTGTGTTGACTTTTTCTGGATTGCGTTGAATTTTCTGGGGTTGACTTTGAGTTGACTAGATGATTGATTTGAGGACTGTTGTGACACATTTTGGGTTGGCCGACCAAGAAGACTTTGCTGGTTGAAGCATCCTGCTGACCGCCGTAATGCACCAACACATTCTCCTGTTTCTGGTTTGTCTTCTATAGATCCATTGGTATGTTCTATCAGCATTTTTACTTAACTGTTTATGTGATTGCTGTTATAAAAGTAAAGTTGCATCAAACATAGAACATCTACAAAAATTTACATGGTATCAGAGCTGAGGTGAAGACAAGCCCTAACTTATAACAATCACCAAAAGAGAAAAATGAGTTCCACAAGTTATGGCTTCAAGGAGGATGACAAGCTAACTGGAAGGGATGACTTCCATGCTTGGAAGATGATATTAGATCTCAAATTAGAAGACCATGATCTCAAGGACTATGTACTGGGTAAGATACAAGAACCTCCATCCACTGCTACTGCTGCTGCTAAAACCAAGTATAAGAAGGGGGAGATCAAAGCAAAGATAATGATTAGGGAATCCATAGATAAAAGTCTGGTTGCCTACATATCTGAGCTAGGTACATCCAAAGAGATGTATGATAAGCTGATACAAATGTTCAAAGTAAACAATGCAAACCAGGTGCTATTCTTCAAGAATCAATTGAAGAATCTGAAGAAAGGCAGGGATGAATCTGTCCAAACATACTTTCTGAAACTGACCGAGATCAGGAACAATTTGCTGGCTATTGGGGAGACAATAGCTGATCGTAAGATGGTACTCACCGCACTTGGAGGGCTCCCATATGAATGGCAAGTATTAAACACTACCATTCTCAATAATAATACAATTCCTAACTTTGACGAGCTACTGTCAAGATGTATCAAGAAGAGACAAGAATGAAGGAATACGAAAATGACAGAAATGCTGCCTACGCTGCTCATTCTAGAATGAAGAACTCTGGTGGTCCAAAGAAAAAAGGAAGAGCAGTGGCCCAAGGAAAGAAGGGCAAGTGTTTCACTTGTCATAGGCCTGGTCACTATGCTAGAGAATGTCCTTTCAAGAAGGATTCTCCCGATAGTGATGACAACAACAACAACCGGAGGAATGGAAATCAAAGAAACAATAGGTCCAAAGGAAAGAGGAAGGCTCCCTCTGGCGGAAACAATCAACCTTTCAAAAGGTCTAGAAACTCCAGGTATGAGGAGTCAAATGTTGTTGATAAAAGAAATGAATACATTCTTGTATTTTCCCTCTCTGCTGCATCCCCGCCCGACACTATGGATGTCTGGCTGATAGATAGTGGTGCCTCAAGACACATCACTGGGTTCAAGGAAGCACTCTCTGACATGGTTGAGAAGGATACCAATCTGGAAATTATCCTTGGAGATAATGCCACATATCCCGTGAAAGGGACAGGAACTGTGACCCTCCACTTGTCTCAAGGACAAGTCCTACATTTGCAGGATGTACTCTATGTACCAAAATTGAAGAAGAACCTTGTGTCTATATCAGCCATGGAAGACAAAGGTTTCAATGTGGCATTCACTGATGGAAAGGTGTGCATGTGGAAGAAGAATCTCAAGGAAGCTATCGTGATTGGTTTTAGAATTGGAACACTCTACCAGGTTGAAGGAAGTCCACTGGGAGCTATGACATGTGATACTATCCGACAAACTGAACTATGGCACCGGAGGTTTGGACACCTTCATTACAAGGCCCTTCCCGAAGCAAGGAAGGTGGTGATAGGGATGCCCGATTTTGGAAATAATCATGAAGGTGTATGTAAGGATTGTGCCGAAGGAAAGCATACAAGGGGACCTTTCCCCTCAAGTGTCACAAAGACATCTGATATTTTGCAACTGGTCCATTCTGATCTATCTGGTATGCTACCCGTGACATCCCCGGGAGGATGTTCTTACTATATGACATTCACTGATGACTTCTCCCGCAAAACCTGGATATACTTCTTGAAGAAGAAGGATGAGGCTTTCATGTGGTTCCGTACCTTCAAAGCCTTGGTGGAAAATATGACAGGGAAGAAGATCAAGATTTTGAGGACCGACAATGGCACCGAATATGAGTCAAATGAGTTCAAGGACTTTTGCAGAGAAGCTGGCATTAAGAGGGAGACTACTACTGCCTATACTCCTGAGCAGAATGGCGTTGCTGAACGAAAGAACAGGACCATTGTGGAAGCTGCCCGTGCCATGCTATGTGACCAAGGTCTACCAAAGTTTCTGTGGGGAGAAGCTGCAAATACTGCTGTATACATTCAAAACCGATGCCCTCATTCTGCCCTGGACTCCAAAACTCCCGAAGAGGTTTTCACTGGTAAGAAACCTGACGTCTCACATTTTAGAATTTTTGGATGTCCTGTTTATTTTCATGTGCCAAAAGAAAAGAGAAGTAAGCTAGATGCTTCTGGGAAGAAAGGAATGTTTGTGGGCTACAACGAAACCTCTAAGGCCTATAGAGTCTATGTACCTGGTCAAAGGGAAGTAGAGATATGTCATGATGTCACTTTTGACGAAGATGCCTCCTTGAAGAAAGTAGTAGATCTTTCGAGATCTGAGGAAAATCATGAAGCAAGGCCTGGAAATCAAGAAGAACCGCAGGATGAGACAATTCCAGATGTTGAAGGACCAATGGACCCAATTGATCCATCTCCTTCACTGAGAAAGAGACCATCATGGCTCAGGGACACTCTCGAAGATGCCGAGGGACATGCTGTCCCGAGGGGGACATTCCGAGAAAGCAAGAAGTCGTGTAGATACCAAGGTTATTTGGCTGCCATGAGTACTATTGTACAATCTGAACCTGGATCTTTTGAGGAAGCCATAAAGCATCAAGTCTGGAAGGATGCTATGCACGAAGAATATGAGTACATAATGAAGAATGATGTCTGGGATGTGGTTCCAAGACCGAAGGACAAATCAGTTGTCACCGCAAAATGGCTCTACAAGATCAAGTATGGATCTGATGGAAGTGCTGAAAAGTTCAAGGCAAGATTTGTTGCCCATGGCTTCGCTCAAAAGGAAGGAATAGACTATGATGACATATTTGCACCTGTGGCACGATATACCACCATTCGATCAATCATAGCCCTTGCTGCTACGCAAGGATGGAGTCTTCATCAGATGGATGACAAGACCGCTTTTCTGCATGGTGCAATAAAAGAAGAGGTGTATGTAGAACAACCTCTGGGGTTTGAAGTCTAGGATCGGGACACACATGTCTGCAGGTTGAAGAAAGCACCCAGAGCTTGGTACAAGAGGATAGATAGCTACTTGATGAAGCTGGGCTTCACTCGAAGTAATGCTGATCCGAACCTTTACTTCAAGGTTGTCCAAGGGAAGCCTCTCATTCTGGTGTTGTATGTTGACGACCTCTTCCTGATAGGTGCTGACCCTCTCATTCATCAATGCAAGAGGGAGCTCGCTGCTGAGTTCGAGATGAAGGACCTAGGACTGATGCACTACTTCCTAGGCCTGGAGGTCTGGCAGAAACCTGGAGAGATTTTCCTTTCTCAAGGAAAATACATTCTGAAACTTCTGGAAAGATTTGGTATGGTGGACTGCAAGACCATGTCAACACCAATGGAACTCAACTTCAAGAAGTTGAGTGGCAGCGCTGCTGGGCCCGTATTGGCAAATCCTACTGAGTATCGTCAACTCGTAGGGGCCCTGATGTTCTTAGTGAACACCCGTCTAGATATATGTTTTGCAGTGAACACTTTGAGTCAACAGATGGTTGAACCTCATCACTTTCACTGGGTTGGTGCCAGGAATCTTCTGAGATACCTTCGGGGCACGATAAACCATGGGCTAAGATACACTGCCAGGAGCGTGACACTCCGTGGATATACTAATGCCGATTGGGCTAGCAGTGTGGTGGATCGTAAGAGCACATCGGGATGCTACTTCAATCTTGGTTCTGATTCAATTTCATGGATGAGCAGGAAGCAGAAGTTGGTGGCTTTGAGCACCGCAGAGGCTGAATACATTGCAGCAAGTATGGCCTGTTGTGAAGCAGTTTGGTTGCGAAAGCTCTTTAGTGAGCTGTTTGGACATGTGCTAGATACCACCATGATACTCTGTGATAACCAGAGTGGGATTCGCTTGACCGAGAATCCTATGTTCCACGACCGATCCAAGGATATCAAGTACCATTTCATCCGGGATATGGTACAGCGAGGCGCCGTAAGGCTCGATCATATAGGAACTGATGAGCAGGTCGCGGATATTCTCACTAAGCCCCTGGGGAAGGTCAAGTTCCTAACCTTCCGTGAGAGTCTTGGTATCGTGGAATGACCCTATGATGTGGGTCCCGTTGGACGATGAGCTCTGGGAGCTCTGGGGGGCTTTGGGGATAGCTTCTCGGAGCTATAAGCACTCATAATGCTTCTGCCCCACCCTTGTGATTATTGAGCTGGTTCGCCTCTCATTTATCTGTGCCCCGTATGCATCCTACCCATTGAGTTCAGGGTTCATGGGAAGTACCTCTCATTTGGCCAATGAGGTGGGAAAAGCTAGAGACTATTAGCAAAGACTGATGGACGCATCAGAGATTGCCGTACTCTCTATCTAGGATGGCACGGTCCAACCACTTGATCCGGGATCAAGTTTAGTGAGGTCTGGGACCTCTGCCTGACTTCGGGTCAGATGAACCAACTTTGGGTTGGTTGGATACTCTTCATGAGTTTGATAGAGGTTTGGAACCTCTGGACTGATTATGTCAGTCGGGGGATGATGTCTTTGTGACTGACCCACTTCTGTTCTGAAATAAAGAGGCCAGCAAAGCAAGTTACGGCAGGATGACGCACGATGTTTGATTGCACTGGTGGATGGAGTTCTCCCTAGTTGAGAGGGAGTGTTAAATTTGGACAACTAGGTCCAAACTCCATCTTGTGATGCTCAGATGAAGATTCCAATATTTGTATTGGATTCCTCTTTCAGAGAGGTGTAAAATCGATATAAAATTGATTTTAATCCGATGAGCAGAACATTTATTTTGAATTTATTATTTATAATAAATTTAAGTGCAGGTCGGCCTTAAGGTTTTACACCCCCAACAGATGTGTCACACACCTCAATGATGGATATAAATACAGTCAACGTTGGAGAGCATTTCACTCACTCAACATCACACATCTTCTCCTCTGATTATCTACGAGCATCTGAGAAGCAGTTTCATCTCTCACGTGAGAAGAAGGACGAAATCTACTGCAGCAAAAGGACGAAATTTACCGCAGCAAATTTTCTGCAGTTAGGGTTTCTGGGGAAGTTTGACCAGCGTTGACTTTGGTCAACGCATGGTTCATTTGAGCTAAAATTTTGTGGAGAGTTTGATTTTTGAAGGCCGTACTCATTGGCACAAAAATCGAGGTCAAAAGGTTGACCGAAGTTGGAGTTGTGTTGACTTTATTGTTGCTGCCCTACGTTGACTTTTTCTGGACTGCGTTGACTTTTCTGGGGTTGACTTTGAATTGACTAGATGATTGATTTGAGGACTGTTGTGACACATTTTGGGTTGGCCGACCAAGAAGACTTTGCTGGTTGAAGCATCCTGTTGACCGCCGTAACGCACCAACACATTCTCCTGTTTCTGGTTTGTCTTCTATAGATCCACTGGTATGTTCTATCAGCATTTTTACTTAACTGTTTATGTGATTGCTATTATAAAAGTAAAGTTGCATCAAGCATAGAACATCTACAAAAATTTACAACACTGCTTCTAAATCGAATCAATAACACGCCATAATGAATCACCAAACAAAGATTTCATTATGAAGTAACCGAGTCTTACAATCTCTCAGATTTGATAACAAGTGAAAACAAAAATCATAGCTAGCTCTCTACGTGATATTACACGAGCCTTTATAGGCAAAATTACATACATAAAATAGTTATGAGTTCTGTTCATAACAAACTTTGAAACTAAACTGATACTAAGATCCTACGATCTATTTACAATAGCATCATCGCTCTATATAAGATATCTGAACTATTTACTGTCCCTATCTCTGGCATAGCGTAACTGTGCACTGATCCGGAGGTTGTCTTCATAAGAATCATTGAGCTGAGCCCGGTTCTAGAAAATGGCCAGTTGGAATGTCTTCATCGGAATCACGAAGGGTTGTTGGAACGTTGAGCACTTGAGTGCGAATTGAGTACCTAGCAGTTAGGCACAGATCCTCAAAATCAAGCTTTAGTACAAGAGTTCACGCTTTCCTTAGCTGAATAGGCCCTGTGGAAGTATTTTTCACAACTACAACCCATAATGATCAATTAACAGACAAGCACACAACCCAACCACCTAAACTTAATCATAAAATAGTCAAAATAACACTACTTGTAATGCCTTGACCTTAAGTTGGGATCTGATGTGATTCAGGCCATAGGGGGGACAAAAAGAAGATAAAGAAGCTCATTCATGACCAAAACAGGTTTAAAAATGGCAAGGAAAGTGAAAAAGAGAAGACAAAAGAGGGGTTCAACAGGACTCACTTAAGATTTCAACAATAAGTTTCACCCTAGCTTTGGGGGATTAAGTTGGAGAGAAAAAACTATTTTGATTAGTCGTGTTTAGAAACACAGGTAATCAGTGAGGTTAAAAAGCCTCCTAGGATGAAATTCGTCTCCAAAATCACAGGCTTACCTAGGTTGTTACATATATTCAAAGTCTTACTAAGATCATTTACATCATATAATTTGCAGAATGAGGTTTACAAATGACACAGACTGCTGATATGTGATCTGATCCCTTTTGAAAAATAGGCACTTCCGCTTCCTTGGAACTTTGACAATTTGAGTGTAACACGACCTATGGGATCAGGGCCTTAAAAGCCACCACAAAGGCAAGGGTGGCAGATGGCAAGAAAAGAGGGATAATGAGGAAGGAGAAGGGTCGAGGAAGAGGCTACGACAGGCAAGAGGGGAGGAATAAGGGCTGTCGTGAGGGGATAAGGGAAGAAGGATGGGATCTAAGGGAAGAAAGGGCAGGGCAAAGAGGATAGGAGGGAGAGCGGAAGGAGGAGGAGGCAAGAAAGAGGAGGGCCAAGGGATGGGGAGGCCAAGGAAAAGGCCTTTAGGCCTGTGGTAGGGAAGAAATGAAGGGCAACAAGCCATGACTAAAGGAAAAGGCCCATGACCAAGGTAAGAAATCACCCAAAGGGCTAGTGACTAAGAGGAAGAACCTTTTTAGGCTGACGGCAAGTCTCGAAGGCCTTATGGCTAGGGCTATGAGGCCCAAAAAATCTCTGAAAGCCTCAAAAATTTAAATTTCACTTCAGATCTCTGAATATGCTAGAATTTCACCATAAAATTCCACAACAAGGCTAGCAGATTCTCCTTTCATTTTGGACGTTGAACCCGAAGGGGAAGAAGGTGGTGGTTCTTACCTTCCCAAGCCTAGATCCACCCCTGAAAACCCTCATAAAGACATTTGATGCCAAAAAACCCCGGGAGACTTTCCAAGTCCTCAGATTTAGCTTGAGGCTTGCCTGCACAAATAAAATTACAAAAGCCCAAGACCCAAATATATATAAAAAATTTAAAAATTCAAACCCCAAAAACCCCAAGTGCAAAACCAAGATTAGAAAAATAATTTACAAGTGTATTGTACAAATTACATTTACAAAATACACATGTAAGATGCTTGAAAGAATTTTGAAATTTTATAAATCTTTATTAGTGGCTAAACATATTTCGAAAGATAAATTATAAATTACAGCCTTATCGAAGTTAGAACACCATAAAAATTAGAGTCCAATCAGAGTCAACCTCTATCCAAAGTTTGTGAACTTGGAGTCCAAGGGTTGGGGAACTTGCAAACGCTATATATTTCTGAAAAATGAATCGTTATAAACAACAGTGAATCAGATCACCTAAGAAAAACCCACAACTTACCAATAGAATGTTCCTATCACCTTCAATGAAATAACGATCAAAATATTTATAAAACACAATATAGGAATGCCCGTACCCAACATGTACCACAAATCATCAGATCAAAGACACCGTGAACTGCACCCCAAAGTCTTTATTATGATTATTCCAATGTTCCTAGCGGGATAGTAATTGACATCAATTTTTCCATTACATAAGCCAAAACTAGATGGCTTTAGACACAAAATGATTTCTAATTTATAGATAAATCCTCCAAGTGGAAAAATAATGGCTAGTTGGTTTGATCCTTGTCAAAATAATCTCGACTGTTGATAAATCCTTGATGATCTTTTAATTTATGTCGTTGAATTTTTTTGATTTTGAGAAATTTTCAAATTTCTCATTACCCATTTTTTATTAGCTCAAGAAAAATTCTTTTGAGCTAATTTTCTCAGAAAATTGACTTTGACATAACCACCAAGGCCCAAGGGTCCAATTTTTCTTAAAATGTTAATTTTTTTGATACCCACGATTTTTTCCACTTGGAGAATAGAATTTCTCTAGGATTTGAACTTTGACTCTAATTAATTAATTTTTTGGCATAGGAATAATTTAATTTTTGCCAGAAAAATTAATTAATTGACAGTTGAGGGGATTCAATATTTTTTCCACCCTCTAATATTTTAGCCATGGTGTCTAAGTATGAGGGACCATGCACTGAAACATTTTTTACATAAGATAATTACATTTGAACTCTCAAAGGGGGAATACCCATTCCGTATAGACCTTCAAATTACATACCCAATTCTGCGACAGAATATGATCTAGTAGACCAAGTGATTTGTAATAAAATAATTTAGCCAATTAGCTTAAATTATTCCCAAATCACTTTTACATAAGACTCGACTAGAACACTAGGACTTACCTAAGACTCTAACGACAAATTCCACCCTAGCTTTGGGGTGAGGTTGGAGGAAAAAACTCCGCCAACCATCTGTGTTTAGAAACACAGATGAGTCAGTGAGACGAAAAACCTCGTAGGATGAATTTTTCGCCAAAACAATAGGCTTACCTAGGTTGTTACATACATACACGGTCTTACTAGCATCATTTACATTTCAAATTTGTAGAATGGGTTTACAAAGACTCAATAAATTGATGGCGTGACGATCTCGATCCTTTGAAAAAAAGTAGTACATCTGCTTCCTCGGAACTTTGACAAAATGAGTGCAACACACTCCAAAGTCTTTGTTATGATTATTCAAAAACGTTCCCAGCGAGACAATAGTTTACATCAGCTTTTCATATGTACATTAGCCAAACCTCTGACGGCTTGAGATACGAATGACTCTTAATTTATAGATAAATCCTCCAAGTGGAAAATAATGGCTTGTTGACTTGATCCCCGTCAAAATAATCTCTGCCATCGAAAATATTTATTTTTGAGGAATTTTCAACTTTCTCATTAAACCCATTTTTTATTAGCTCAAAAATAATTATTTGAGTCAATTTCCCAAAAAAAATAACTTTGACTTAACCACCAAGGCCCAAGAGTCCATTTTTTCTTAAAATATCCAATATTCCCTTGGTGGAGAACCTCCAAAAATTAATTGCTTTGATACCCACTAATTTTTCCACTTGGAGAACTTGACTTCTTTAGGACTTTAATTTTTTACTCTAATTAATTAATTTTCTGGCTTAGGATTAATTTTGGTTTTGCCAGAAAAATTAATTAATTAGTCCTTGAGGGGATTAAATATTTTTCCACCCTCTAATATTTTAGCCATGATGTCTAAGTATGAGGGACCATGCACTAAAATATTTTTTACATAAGATTTACAAATACAACCCTCAAAGGGGGGACACCCGTTCGTTATAGACCCTCAAAAAAACATACCAAATTTTGTGACACGATATGATCGAGTAGACCAAGTGACTTGTAATAAAATAATTTAGTCAATTAGCTTAAATTATTCCCAAATCACTTTTACAGAAGACTCGAATAAAACACTAGGATTCACTTAAGACTTTGACGATAAATTCCACCCTAGCTTTGGTGTGAAGTTGGAGGGAAAAACTCTGCCGACCATCCGTGTTTAGAAACATAGATAATCAATGAGACGAAAATCATCCTCGGATGAAATTCTCGCCAAAATAATAGGCTTACCTAGGTTGTTACATACAAATACGGTCTTACTAGCATCATTTACATTACAATTTTTGCAAAATGGGTTTGCAAAGACTAAAAAGCTAATGGTTGATGATCCTAATTCTTTGAGCAAATGTGGTACAATTGCTTCCTTGGAACTTTGACAAAATGAGTGCAACAGTCTCACTAGACTAGGATACAAAATTAACCCCTAATTTAAGGTGTGGTAACAAGATTACGACCAAGACCCTTCTTTCTTCAAAGTCACCCAATAATCCATGATAAAATGGCCAAATACAGACAGGCATAAGCACCTGATTACACAATGAATAAAGTACCTTTTGATCAGAAGCCCACCTTCCAACATGTGCTCTTAACAAATGGGCGAGGAAACATATGACTGATGTAGATGTCAAAGATATGAATGACACATCACATCGGCTACAAGGTGGCTCTCAGTGGTTGCCGCCTGGAAGAGATGAATAGGAGGAAAATTTCTCCTAGTGGTCACCCACTTTTTGGTGGGTAACATGGCCCATTGTCACCACCACTATTATCATAACCGAACCGGTCATCAAACCGAAAAACCTTGTCGACCGAGAACCGGTTTGAACTGGATTGAAATCGGGAAAAAAAACCAGTTTACCAAAAACACATCAAATATTCATATTTTAAATGAAAATCAGATATATTCATGTGCATCCATACGAATCCAAACCATTTATACACAAATATGCAAAAGTTCTCATTTATATTGCAAGTAATAGTGCATAATAGCATATAACCAAAATAGCACTTAGTGCAAAACATTGCAGAACCAAAAAAGTTAAAACATCAAGAAGCAGGCTCTAAAAGGCTTTTATAGTCCAAAATAACATGATAGTATGATACTACAGTCAACAATACTACAACTACAACCTAGAAGTGTTATTTGTCTGTCATCAATGATCAATGATCAATCATCATCAGAATCATCATCTTGATCATTCTCCTCAGCCTCATTTGAAGAATGAGTAGCATCCAAGTCTGCAATGGGATTATGGCTTGATTCCCCTAGCCCTGAAGTTGCTACTGGTGCTTCTGATATATCTGCCTTTGCAACCTGTGTAGGTGTGTCCAAGTCCAACCAAGAAAGGTCTTCATTGTCAAATGCTGGTGCTTGACTCTCCACAACCCATTATGATGTTGGATCAAAGTCAACCAAGACAATGTTGCTTGATTTAGGGGTTTTATTCAACAATTGGTTGCGCCTCAACCTAAGGTTGCACTGAACAAAAACCATGTCATTCAATCGCTTTTGCTCCAAACCAATGTTGCACGAAGCGGGGATGCGGAAGCGTCATTTCCAAAAAATCTAGGAAGCGAAGCATCTCAGAAGCGTCTACTATATATATATATATATATTTTATTTTTTGCATTTATATTAAAGAAACATCCAAAATACCAAATTAATTGTAGAAGATATGGAAACATGCATATTTGTATATAAATCAAGATAAATATGCCATCCATTGTACATTAATGATTAATTATTCAAGCATCAACCATTTAGATGCATCAACCATCTAGAATCTAGATTCTTCTCCTCTTGTCTAGCCTTTGCCTCTACCTCGATTATCTAGGGACATTAGTCAACATTGCCCAATTTTGATCAAACTACCTAATGCAAGCCTTAAAATATGGTAGAAAAACTTAGCATGCTTGATCGATGATTTTGATTTGATTGAAATGTAATTTTTTGCTAACGACATGACAAAGGAGTTCAACAATTAACACCACCAACACTAGGGTACATATAGGGCTTGGTGCTCTTGATTAAATGCTAATCTTATACCCTCGTACATGATATAATCTAATGAAATGCCACAATACCATTGATTCTGAATTCCTGAAAATTGTTAAGTCTGCTGAATTTTGAATAGGATATGAAATTCTATTCTCTCCATATGAAGTCGGATTAGGCTGGAACCACTCTCAAACATCCCGAGTCATTTCATGGTAATGTTAAAAATTTAAGTAAAAGGATGAAAATGAATTATTTTTCATTTTCATCCTTTTACGTTAAGAATTTAACATTACCATCAAGGAGCATCTAGGAAGCATCTAAGGAGCATCACGGGGGCACCTTGGGAGTGCCCGAGAAGCCCCAACCCAACTTAAGTCAAATAAAAAATAAAAAAATATTTAGAACTTTGTGGAACCCTATGGAACTGTCTGTCTCCCTTCGGATCCGTTCCCGATCCGCGGAGGATCCATTATTGGATCCGCGATTCAGAAATTTGGAACCGCGGATCGGGCTAGCACAGTTCCAAATTTCTAGGAACCGTCTTTGCCGACTCGATCCGCGGTTCAGAAATTCTGAACTGCAGATTCGACGATGGATCCCCCATGGACCCGTTCGAGGTGCGATTCTTGGTTTGGATCCTTGGGGGGGGGGGGGGAGGCGGCGTTTCTTGCAATACTGCTCCAAACAATTCCTCTTCTTAGTGTTTATACGCTCAAACACACTCCAATTTTGCTCACACCCTAAGCACTACACGTCTGGCTCAAAATTCAAATTGAAAATTTTTGCAATTGAGGGTATTGACTACTAAATTGTTGCCACCAATGGGTTGCAAAAAGGGTGGAAGGAAAAAAAAAGTATTAGCATGAATTTGAAAGTTGAAACTTGGACTCAACAATTGCAAAATTCAAATTGAAATGAGTAATTTATTAATATAACAATTTGCAAATTTTGACAGTTCTTACTTGGGGGACTCTTTGCTCTATTTCTTACAGCCATACAAATTCCAATGGTACCGATGCGCTCGCTGAAATTCAAGAGCTTGTTATGAATCTGATCTTGAGTCTTGGAATCTGGGACTATGCGATCAATGCGTTTATACAATCCCCCTAATACCTCTCCATTAACCTCAAAATTTGTCGTGTAATGGTACCTTCAAAGTTTAGAAAACAAAAACATATTCAACAAGTCAACAAAACTTAAAAGTTAAATCTTAAAACTTAAAACTTATAAGTAATGAGCATTGAAATCCAAAATTACATACATTGGATTTAAGTAGTAGCCAACTGCATGTAAAGGTCTATGGAGTTGTTTGTTCCATCTTTCATCAATGATTTTCCATAGAGGAATGTACTTTTGTCTTTTATCCCCATATGCTGCATTTATTTGTTCCTTGGCCTGATCCATGGCCCCATAAACAAAAACCATGGCAGGTTTATAACTATCCACCATCCGCAAAACTCTGACAAGAGGCTCACTAAATAGCACAATCTCCTTTGCCTTTGACCAAAATCTTTTGTCAAATACTTGGTCAACCATTTGTTTCCCTTCAGCATTTTTTCTTGACTGAGATGAATTCCATTCATCACATGAAAACATCTTCCTCAAGTTTGATTTTTGTTCAAAAAGGGATTTCAACAAAAGAAAGTTGCTTGCAAATCGTGTGATGGCTGATCGAACAAGCTCTTTAGCCCCTATGTGCTTTCTCATAAGGTTCAAAACCCATGAGAGGTTGTAGATGTACTTGGTTATGGATTTTGCATCATCCACACACTTCTTCACCCACTCAATTTTGCCAATATCCTCAAGCATGAGGTCCAAACAATGGGCTGCACATGGAGACCACCAAATGGTAGGGTGTTTTTCCTCTAACATCTTTCCTGCTGCAACATAGTTAGAGGAATTATCTATGATCACTTGTACAACATTTTCAACCCTTACTTCCTTAACTACTTCATCCAAAAGACAAAATAACAATTGTGCATCCTTCACTTGATCGATTTAAGAAGCATAGGACCTTTTGGACAATAAATTAATAAATTTAGTATGTTGCGAGATCTACCATCAATCCATCCATTAGACATAATTCTTTATTCTGTTTTGGTCCATGATTGCTTGAACCCTGTAAGGTACTCTTGTATTCTTTGGACCTCATTTTGTAAAAGTGGCCCCATGATATCATGAAAGCTAGGGCCTTTGAAGCCTGCTCCACATGAAGCTATAACATCAATCATGGGCTGATGCAAAATTAGTAGCATTAAAAGGTATGTCTGCATCATATCACCATCTAGCAATGCATTTATATGCAACCTCTTTCTCTATCTTCTTCCATTTAGCAGCGAGGGTTAGTTGAGAACTAGATGTGGTGAGGGGTACAAAGAAGGAGTCAATCCCTTTACGGGTTGTTATCCTCTTCAAGTTAAAAGCACTTGAACTACCCTCTCCAAATCTAGCAGGGAAACTAGAGGAATCTTCAAAATGGGACATATATTTTTCAAAATCAGAGTCACTAAGCATAACATCATCCTTTTGACTTTTGCCTATATCTTTTTTAATCTTTTGTTTTTCCCCTTTTCTTCATTGTAGGCTTCAATTAGACTTTGCATCTCTGCTTTAAGATCATCACAAACATTTTCACAAGGTTTTACTTTCCTCTCCAATGTGTTAGGTGTTTTTTAATTCTATGGATCCCCCCACCCTTAACTTTCTTCCCATAATAGTTGCAGATTTTTATCCTTTGTTCATTTAAATCTCAGTAAACTCAAATTGGATCATTCTTGTTTTCGGGGGCCATGACAACTTCTACAGGAAGAAATGAAAAATCTGCATAGAAAACCCTAGGGTTTTTAGAATTGGCAAATTTTTTTTTAAGCGAAAAATAAAAGAGGAATAGAGGCAATGAATTTATGAAATACCTGGAGATGATTTGTAAATTTTGAGAAGAGAAGAAGCTCCAACCAATCAGAAAATAAACTCTTCAATCAACTCCAAAATCTTCCTAAGAAATTTGTCAACGAAATCCCTCAAAATAACCCTGCAAATTTCAATAATTATTGAGAAAAGAATAGAAGAAAATAACGACCACAATTTTTTTTCAAAAACAAATTACAAATTTGGATTCTAATTTTTGCATAAAAACACTAGGGTTTTAAAATTTTTAGGGAAAAAAAGAAAATATTTTGGGAGAAAAATAGAGCAATAATGGTTGAAAAAAATAACTTGATTTGCCCTCTTAATTTTCTAAAGAAAATCAGCTCCAAAATCCTCCCAAATCAGCTTTGGAGCAACTGCTACAAATCTGCATAAAAACACTTGGGTTTTAAATTTTTTTGGGGGAAACAACAACTGATTTTTGGAGAAGAATGGAACAAAAATAGATGGCAAAAATTACCTTGATTTACCCTCTAATTTTTTTGGATAAAATAAGCTCCAAAATCCTCTGAAATCAGCTATGTAGCAACCCCAAAAAAAAAAAAAAATACTCTTCAACCATTTTCAAAAACCACTGAAGAAAACCCAAAGATATCTAGGAATTTTTTTTTCTTGAAGTAGCTCGAAAATATCCTTTAATAATCTGCCCAACAGCTCTCCACGACTCCAATCATCTCTTCAAGTTTGCAAAAATCTCCCTTAAACAACCCTGCAAAAAACTCTTTGAATTCTCCTCATTGAACTCAGCTCAAGAATTGCAAAAGACTCAAATGAATAGTGTAAATGAAATAGATGGGGTGGGGGGGTTAGAGTAGCGTTAGAAATTAGGAAAAATAATAAAATAAAAAAAATAAAAAAAATTAATAAAAAATGATTTTTTAAAGTTTTTTAAGCATAGGCCGCGCATCTGTGGGCCTTGTAGACCGACGGAGCTGGCCTTTGAATCAGAACTGACTGGTTCGGTACCAAACCGGTCTGTTCCGGTTCGTATGGCTAGTCCAGACCAGATTTGGCCCCAAACCTGTCGGACTGGTTGGCTCAACCGGTTCCAATAACATTGGTCACCACAACCAAAACCCCCTACTCTTTATGGACTTTCACCAATGGAAGGAGTCTCGGTATAAGGTAACCTATGATGGATATTCTAAGTATAAGGGTATTAGGATGACCAAGAGGCTTCTAAGGAAAGAATCAACTTAAGTACAAGGCTCCAATAAACGAATGAAGGCAATTCGCTTTCTTTAGAGAGGCCTAATATGTTAAACACAAGACCTAGGGCTTGATTAGTAGGTTGAGATGGCCAAAGGTCAAGGTAAGGAGAAAGGGTTTCCCACAATGTATTTCAACAAAGACAAGGCACATGAAACCCTCTAAAAGCCCCTAAGTTGAAGCTAAAAACAAATTAGGGTTTACCCTAGGGCAAAGGAAATTATAGACAAAATTGAAGTGAATGCCCACCAAAAGGAGTGATTTTGTGGCAACCACTATCCTCTAGATGATTAGAATCTCCAACACCAAAAATTCCTCTTCCCTAGAAATTTGCACGAAGCCCTAGCTTGGCCGCTTGGACTTAAAGGGGCCAAATTATGTCAAGAGAGAGAAGGAGAAAATGTATGGATAAAAAGTTGAGTGTATCACCAACGGGGAAGGCTAGTGCCTAGTCATAGGGTTAATGGAGTTTATGGGTTCTTAAAATTGATTTGACCTTATAAAAGAGTAAGGATATTTTGATGCCCTAGCATCAAAACCCTAATAATCACCTTTGTGGGGGACCAAAGATCACTTGGGAGAGCTAACATGAGATCACCAAGGGGATTTCCATTCACATATCATTCTATGAGCAATTCATGCAATAATATGACCTAGTTTCCATTCAATTGATGTTCAACAAAATTAGGGCACAAGATTTAACCTTGATCATTAATTCATTCCTTACATTAGACATGAAATACAAAATTTGTAGTAAACATGGCACTTATAAGACAATATGCATGGAACAGTCGAATTATCGATCTAACGTGACTTCTGCAAAGACAAGAAAAAATGCTCAAGACAATTTTCGCTCCATAGATCACATCTTTCCCTTTAGAACAAGAGGCCTATTATCGCTCAGTCTAGCAAGGGCCCTAGAAGGGGTTCCTAAGGGACAACTACTAGACCAAATGGAAACAATGGGACAAGGACCCGCTGTCACCTCAATCGATATCCCTTGTTCTTTACGAACTTTCACCAATGGGAGGAGTCTTGGTATGGAGGAAATCACTTGAATGATAGGATCAATGGCAAGGTATAACGTGATTTCCTAGGCCCATTCAAAGGAGAGGCTCAATTAATGGTTCAAATACCTAAAGAAAAGCTGAAAGGCTCCCCAAGAAAGACCTATGAAGGATGAACTCAGGCTTAAGAATATTAAAAAATGATGAATTCCTATGATCAAAACTTCCAAAATCCCTCACTTGTGATTGGTGTGTTTATACTAGGGTTCAAAGTGAGGTAAGGATGGTTCATTAAATGGAAAGATTCAATTAAAGTGTGAGCTTTGGGAGAAGCTAGGGTGGCTTTCCATGGAAAACCCCTTGAGAGAAATACTATAAGAGACCAAGGGTTGAGAGATATACCATGGTAAGGGCTCATCCAATGATCACCTATAGTTAAGAGAAAAGGTTTTGAATGATGAACTACAAAGTGCAAACCTTCAAGAAATCCGCAAGTCAAAGCAGCTTCAAAGGTTCCCTCTTGGTGTGATAGCTAGGGCATCAATTTATTTGAAATTCTATTGTCGGAATTTGTTCCAAACTGGCGGATGCCTAGAGGAGACATAAACGAAGAAACTTGTCTGAACGAAATCCTAAAATTCCTCCTCCCTAAAAGTTCACAACAAGCCCTAGAAAATCTCGTTATCTTTAGGGGACGAAGAAAAGAGGAAGAAAAGAGGTGAAAGAATGATTTTTCGTTAAGTTAATTTGATCAGCAAGGATCGAGGACCAGTGCCTGTCTATTGGGAACATTGGAGTCAAAATGATTAAGATTTAGGAACTTTTCTCAGGCCTAAAGAAGCAGTTACACTCTTTGTGGATGCAACTTCACAACAATTTTAGAATTGTATACTTCGATATGCAATATTTGATGGAGTTTCAAGGTAAAAGGTGCACAACCTACTCCTAGGAAAATTCGTTCTTCTTGCCAAGATGAATAACATATTTAATGAGCCAAGATTACAAGTGCTTCATAAATTCACATTAATTTTAAGGGCACAAGTAAAATCATGACATAACATTCCATTATGAAATTCACATGAAAAGAGCATTTACATGACAAAAAGAGTATATCCATCCATAAAGCCAAATAGAAGCTCCAAGGGAGATAGTGAAAATATTCCACACATCAAAATGCATTTAATCATCCAAATCATTCCACAAATTGCAGGTCCGAAATCTTTAAAAAGATATATCCCAAATCTAAGTGATGATGTTTGATACAATGAGGCTCTCATGTATTTATATGAGAGTTTAGGGTATTCGAATAGCCTAAATTAGCCTAATAATGCCCCTAAAATAAAATAATGTGCAAAATAACATAATTTTGGTGACAAGCCCACCAATAGCTCCAAAATATGAATAATTAGCCTCTCAAGTGGGCCAAAATGATAAAATAGTAGCTAGTAGGGCCTTTGGGAGGCCAAATGGAGTCCCCCATGTGCCATAATGAATAGGAGGGCTCCAATAACAATCATGAAGGGGGTGGCCACTTAATCTCCAAGCAAATGTCCTGTGGTGCTCCGAAGTCGCTGTGGGGGCACAAAGAATGTCCTCATGGGTCTCCAACTGAATCGAACATCCCTATGCTCCATTTGTAAGGGCTGCAACGATGATGCAAGCCCTCCCTTTACCCCCTAGGTGAGAGAATGCCTCATCTGGGCCTTGGATCAAAAGTGTGTGGTGCAAGTATGTAGTCGGTTGGGAATGTGGTCCAAGTGCATCATGATCATCGAATAACTGGGGCACGAGCAAGCAATAGGTGGTGCTGGAGGATCCCATGGTGTGGCTATCTGCTCTCTGCTATGGTGGAGGCTCATGCCTCTCAATGCACACCCTACAAATTCCAATATGACCCTCTGGAGGGCTTGGACCTCGTATAGGTAGACCAAACCCCAATATGAAGACCCACTTGCAATCTTGTATAAGATTCAATGCATCTCCTCACCTTCCAATACAATAATTCAGCAGTGCAATTGAGCAAATGAGCTTACAAATCATGGAACCAAGTGGGCACTTCATAGTGGCATGCCCTTCCATGATGGGCTTTTAGAGCGTACATGTGTCTCCAAGTTCAAGAAGGAGGTTAATCAAGAACCCTATTAAGTGGTTTCAACCTCTAGGGGAGTGACAAGTCCATGGTACATATGTCACGTGGAAGGTGTCATGTGATATAATGATGAAACAAAGTGGGGGAATTAGGGGAAGGCGCCAAGCCACATGCCATGGTACAAGGGTAGCTATGATGAGGGAAAGCCCACACTTGGGTGTATAAATGTAGGAGGGAGAAATCGTGGTACATGAGCTACCCCTGGCTTTGTTTTTCCACCCTTCTTCATATGCCTTTTTCCTTTTAATGATTTATTTTTTATATCTGCTTGAGGCTGCAAGGAATGAGAGCATTGTGTGAATGATATAACAATGAATAACTCCTTAAGGTTGGGCAGTTCATCGCCCACTAGGGATTGGGACAATCATGGGTTCCTTAATGATGCAGGGCACTCACATAAGGGGCCCTAGGAACTAGGGCGATGGCCATAATGATAAGGGTAGAGCTCATGTTTAGCTTTTGCCCATGTACTAAATTTTTATGTCTCGACCATATTTTGCATTTTATAGTACATTTCTTGTTGTAAGTGACCAAATTATTCTTTTAACTTTATTTTTAGCTGCATCAACCTTCGAGGCATCGTTACAAGCCCGACCCAAAGTGTGGACAAGAGGAGTGGGAGGATATCTCCTTGTGGACCCAATGGAAAAACGTGGACCTAGATGGCTGTTAATATTTCAGATTGTTCTATGCTGTTTCATTTACTTCAACCCAATTCAAATCTTCATTAAGCAGTGCATCCAATTATTAACAATGTTTCCGATCATAAGCAGTAACTGAATATAGAACAATATAAGCAATGACAAAGGAGACAATAGCACAACCACAAGAGACACCAGATTGGTCAAAGAGTCAAAGACCAGGGAAAAACCTGCTATGGGGAAAACCCTTTGAAATATTCTTCTTATTAGATTGTCATAAAATGATTCGGCAGAGAATACAATGAGCCTAATACATAAAATTCCAACAGAGATTTACCCAATACAAAACAGAAGCAAACCTTCATAATTACAATAAAGGAGACAGAAACCATCCAACCATCAGACGATTGTAGTCAACTGCGGTCAATTGTCAAACCCTAGCTCAGAACCCTAGTCACACTCATCAAGATATGCTGCGAGCGATTGTAAATTCCCGGTCGCTCACTGAGACACTGTATGCGAGCAATCGGTTGCTCCCAAGAGAATTGTTAGCGTGCGATTGAGGATAAACTGACTTTGCCTTCCCAGTCGCATTGAGGAGAGATGCAAGCATGTGACTGGGGATGAAATCTTTTGGATCTACCTTAGAACCCCAATCGCTCTCTTGAGGTTACTGTGCGTGCGACTTTAGCCTCCCAGTGGTACTGAGCAACACTGTGTGCGTGCAACCGGGGATGAAAATGCCTAGTGACGTGTGTGTGATCGAGAAACAGAAACCCTAGACACGTGCGAGTCTCAGACCCTTGAGCGAACTTCCTCCGTCAGACCTGTGCGAACCAAGACAATAGAAGAGAAGAAGAGATTGTGTGATGAGTGTGTCCAAATGAGCTTGAGGTTTCTTCTATTTATAGGCTTCCATGAGGGTCCACTTGATGTTGAGGCCGACCTGTCCAATTGTACATGTGCGTAGGGCCGACCTAATCCAATATACATGAGTGGGTTCATAAATTCAAAATACAACTTCTGCTTATCCAAATGAGGTGATCTTTAGATCCGTTTTGGTTCTCTTGAAAAGAGGAATTCAATGCAATCACCATCTCTATCATTTGAGCTATCCAAGGTGGAATTTGACCCTAGTTGCAAAAATTAACAATGGGAAATATGTGAAAAGGGGTTATAATGAGTGGAGGGGAGTGATGTATGTGATGTCAGGAAGCGGGACCCCACAACCAAAATCGAGGTTTCGCATGTAGTGCCACTCCCAAAGCTAGTAGCCAATAGAGGAGATCCCACAGGACTAGAATTCAAGGTTAACCATCAAGTTAGACAAGGGGACAAGAGTACAAACCTAGTCCATCCTTTCCCCAAATCCCCCCACCAATCCATGCCCACATGTGTCCATGATAAGTAAGAAAAAATACCCAATTACATAATGAAAGCCATACCTTCGAGTTTGGAAGGCCCACCTTCAAACATACGATCATAACAGATGGGCAAGGGCACACAGTGACCAGCTCAGGTGGTGGAGATGGTGGCACATCGAGCTATCTGGTGGCTGTAAGGCACTGTCAGCTGCCAATTGAAGACAATCTAGGAAACAAATTTCTCCTATGGGTGTCACCCACTGGTGGTGGGTAACAAGGCTGAAATCTCTAAAGAGGTCGGATTCACAAGTCCAAGTGATGATGAGAAACAAAATGATCCTCTCCTCTATTTATATGAGGAAGAATAATGTCTAATTAGCCTAAAATCCCCTAAATTTCAAGTAAAATTACAATGATGCAATGGGTTACAAGCCAACCCATTTACTTAGACCAAAAATCAAGTGATTTGGCCACATGTGTGAGTCGTAGGGCTAAAATAGCTGATGCCATCCATCAAGGAGCTCGATGTGGCATGCGTTGGTGCTTCTAGATACCAAAATTGACGTAGAAGCATCTAAAATTCATCCTTTGAGGGTTAGGCCTCAAATATCTGTTAATGGTTCACTGTGGTCCTAGAATCCATTTTGGGCACCATAGGATGTTTCTCATGGCTCTCCAAATGGCCGTAATGTCAGTGTTTGCTCCAATGTTGAGGGCTTCCAAGGTGGTGCTAGCCCTCCCATGTCTGAAGGGGTGAGACCATCCTCATTTGGGCCCTAAATCAACTACCATCCCTCTCAAAGTGTTAATGCCAGCCTGGGGGCATGTTGGGTCCAGGTGCATCAAATGCGGCGCAAAGTGCCAGAACATTGTGGGTGCTGGAGGTGCCCAAGGGCATGTGTGATGCTCTGCTGCTGCTTGGAGTCCCATGGCTCTCAACACTTCACTTGTGGGTGTCATTATACTTCTTGAATGACTTGGGTACATGTGGGTAAGGTGCCCAAAACCTGGGTTGAGAAACCACCTGACAATAACAATATAAATTCTAGTGCAAGCAACCAATAATCAAGTACAATAATCATTTTTTCATCTAAGTGAACCAGGCTTCAATATAAAGGGCTATAATATTTCAAACAAAGCTTCCCTTTGAAATTTGTGGCTATGAACTCACAATGGCATTTCCTGCTTAGGTAGGAGTGGCGAAAGCACAACCCTATTAGGTGTTTCTAGCTCCCAAGGGGAAGTGACATTTCTTTAGTCCACCCTTCAACCAATAAGTGTTATGTGAATAATGATGGTAACGAAGGGGAGAAGACCTCATGGCCAAGTGCCATGGTCAAAGGGACCAATATGATGGGGATCCACATTGAGTGTATAGATTTGAGGAGGGAGCAATTGTGGATAAATGAGTTACCAACTCGACCCTTGTTTTTCCACCCCTCTTGTTCGGCTTTTACTTTTTCTTGACTTTTCTTTGTAATATTGCTCGTAGATCAAAGGGTTAGAGCTTGCTTTGTATGATGTATATCAATGGTATTACCCCTTAATGATTAGGCAACTCATTGCCCATCAGTGTTAGGACATGCAAAGGTTCCTTTCATGATGTATAGGAGCAGCACATGCTCAGGAGCTGGGGATGGCCATAATGAGTGAGGTAGAGCTCATGCTAGGATTTTGCCCACATTCTAATGTGTATGTCCCAACCATCTTTTCATTTTGATATTATTTCTTTTATTTTGCTTGTGGCCATTATATGCTTTTTCTTTTTCTTTTAGCTGCATCAATCTCCTAGGGCAAAGTTCTAGGCGCTACTGAGGTATGTGGATGCATGGGTGTCAAATCCCAGAGAAGCAATGGTTATTTTAACCCGAAGAATGGAGGTGGAATAAATGCTTGTAATATAAGATGGAAATTGGTAAGTATGGAATAGGGATAGATGAAACATGCTATCTCAATTGAGGCTTCCTGAGTAGTTCCCCTCCGATACCCATTGGGCCATTAGGGGAGGTCCCATTGGACTAGGATCGAAGATTAACCACACCATTTAAGGTGAGGGAACAAGATCATGGTCAAAACCCCTCCTTCCAGGTCATGCCATAATCCATATCAAAAGCCCAAATACAAACAAGCATAAGAACCCGATTGCAAAACGAATAAAGTACCTTTTTTGGAAGCCCACCTTCATCCATGTGCTCCTACTAGATGGGTGAGAAGGTATATGGCTGATGCAAGTGGCAGAGATATAATGGAATTTTGTCATCGATTAGTGGTGTCTGTCAAGGGTTGCTGACTGACCAACTGGAAGTGTGGGAGAAAAAAATTCTCGTATGGGGTCACCCACTTTTGGTGGGTAACAGAGCCAACATAATAATATGTGTTTTTCCTAAGTTAGACTTAGGCTGAGTTACATTAGTAATCTTGCTCACATTAGAGCAAGTACCTAAGGAGACTATGGGTGACTTTTGCACACCTAAATGCAAGGCTTGTGCGGAAGTACCCGCTCGAGCTACAAACATCAACACTTCCTCTTAGTGAGGGAGGTACTTCTGCCACTTGGAATTGGCTTTGATCCTGGCTATGCATTCGTTGTCATGGTTGTTCCTTCTGACTCGAAGTGTTCCTTGCCATCATCCTTAAAAACCTGCTACTTGTGAATTTGTTCCTAGAAGTCTCTTGCTCCTGAACATCCTATAAGGTTATCTCGTACGAAGTGTTGAAATTTGGTTACCGGAGGATAGGTGGTTCCCTAAGGCTTTGATCTTTGGCCTAGAGAAAAGTGCCCAAAAGAATTTAATTTTTCTCCTAAAGTGACTTTATAAAGTTATAAAGTCAAATCTAATTTAAAAGTGACTTTAAGTGATAAAGTTACTAAAGTCTAATTTTAAAGTGAATTTAATAAAGTCAATGTGAAATTAGAAAGTGAAAAGTGACTTTGGAAATAAATGACTAAGTGGGTCTTTATTAAAGTGGGGTGAATTAAAAAATAGAAAGTGAGATTTAAATGAACATTTAATCTCAGCCCTAGATCTAAAGCTTTTTTAGCCATTGGATTTAGGGATTTCCCAAAAGTCACTTAGGGTTAGGTTAAAGGAGGAAAAGGAGGAAAAGATCAATAATTTTTTCATGAGCAGATTGAGAGAAGGAGAGAAGGAGAGCAAAGGAGATTTTTGGGCAGTGAGGAGGAGGAGGACAGAACTTGGCACACAAACCGAGGCAACACTTCAACAAGTCTGTACAGCAAGGAGAGGCACGGATTTCGAGGCAAATTTGGGCACGAGTTTCAAGGCAGACCATACAACAGATTTGACACATATTCCAAGGAGGCCATATAGCAAGGTTTGGGACAGATTTCGAGGAGCAGGTTGCTGATTTTCTGGCACGTTTTTCAAGGCAGTCCGTACAGTAAGTTGCTGTACTTGTGCACGGAAATCGAGGCAGAAAACCGTACAATAACTTTGTTGTTTTCTTTGCACAGAGATTGAGAAATCCGTACAACATTTATTGCTGTTTGCATAGTTTTCGAAACAGTCAGTACATCAGCATTTAATGCTGTAAATTCTGGGCACGGAATTCGAGAAGGCCGTACAACATTTATTGTTGTTTTTGTTTTTGCTGTGTACACGTTTTTCGAGGTGGTGGTTAAGCATGGAAAACGAGATAAGTAATATTTATTACTTGCTGAAATTTTTCTAAGTATTTCTCTCTCATTGTAAAAACATTTTCCAGAAATAAGAACTTTCGAACTGGTTTTCCCCAAGAGTTGAAGGGGGTTTTTCTAGGGTCACATTGACAAAAAATCAGCGTGTCTATTTTCTGTGTGTGGCTGATTTATTTTGCTGAGTTTTATTTCTGCAATTTCCAACATTTGAAAATTTCCAGAATTTTGTGTTTTCAGAAAATATTTATTTTTTCAGCTTGTTGAATGTATGGCTATGGGAATGGGCATTTGACTATATGGAGAAATAAGGAGAAACTGAAAACCGGGGTGGAAAACAGAAATTTCTACATGGTATTAGAGCCTATTTTGCTGAAAAAGACAGTTTGAGATAGCAAGAAGGAAAAATTACAGCAAGTTGATTTTTTACTCAGAAATTACAGCAAACTGATTTTTTCCACACAAAAATTTTAGCTTTACTACAACGGTGTTATTTTCAGCTTATTTAGGACAGTAAGCATGTCTCTGGGCTTGAGGGTGGAGGATAGGTTGGATGGACATAATAACTACAGTGTATGGAAGGAGAGAACGCAGAGTATCTTTAAGGAGGTAGAAGTCTGGGATATCATGGTGCATACTACACAGAACCCTGTTAATGTGCCTACTGATGGTGTTCAGTTGGGAACCTTTAGTAAAAAGAATAACAAGGGTAAGAGATTGATTCTAGATGGAATCAAAGACCATTGCATTCCTCATGTGAGAGGAAAAAGATATGCTCATGAGATGTGGACAACATTGACCAATCTCTACTAGAGTACCAATGAGAACAAGAAAATGGTCCTAAGGGAGAAGCTGAAGACCATTAAGATGGGTAAGACTGATAGTGCAACTGGATATCTCAGAGAGATTACTAATGTGATAGTGCAATTGTATTTAGCTCTACTATTTTAGTCTCTCTAGGTTCTTCTTTTAAAATTTTAGATAAATTTATATGTATTAAAATTTAATTTAGGTTATTATTTTAACTTAGTTTCTAATTAAAAAATTTTAATAGGTTTTTCAAATGATTTATTAGAATATAATATAGAAATGGTTTTAATTATTTAATATTTTAGAACTTAGGCGAAAGGTTGTAATTAAAATTTTTAAAATAATTACTTTAAAACTTTTAGAAAGTAGGGTTTTTAGAATGAATTTTTTTTTAATAAAATTTAGTTTTTAGCTTAAGTTGCTGTCAGTTCCTCTCTCATTTTTTACCCTCACTATTTATACCTTGTTCCTCCTGCTTCCTTCTCTCAATTTTTCATTCATTCTTTCTCGTCCTGAAGATGGATCCCCATTGGGATTCGAAACGTCGACAAGTCTTCTATGACACCGTGGATAATCCGATTTCTGATTGCAATGTGAGAGATGCATTGGCAGCAGTTGGAGAGGTCATTCCACCCACTGAGTTGGTGCGGATTGCAGTGAATGGCCTTCCCAGTTCATGGATGAACTTTGCTGATGGAGTTTGTGCACGTGAAACCCTTCTCGCTTGGGAGAGTTTCTGGGATGATTGCATACAGACAGAAATCAGAAAGACCTAGCTTGGAGCAGCGAAACCAGTTGAGCAGGATGAGGATGTAGCACTGTTGGCAGGAGGCAAGAAAGGCAAGGGAAAGAAGCAAGCTTCCACAAGTAGTGGTGGGGGCAAAGGCAAAGGTAAAGGTAAACAGGGGAACACGCAGAAGGACTATTCCAAGGTTAAGTGTTAGAATTGTTAGAAGATGGGACACTATGCAGTTGTGTGTCTGGAGAAGAAGAAGGGGAAGAACCAGAGCATGGCAGCATTAGCAACGATAGAGGACTTTACGGATAGCTTTGACCGGGAGTTTGGGTTCATTGCTTGTGAGTCCACTAGTGTAGGATCACCTGCCACAGAGGTTGAGAGGGAGTGTGCATTTCCTTCCACTAGCGGAGCATCTTCAGGTATTTGGTATGTTGACAGTGGGGCTTCACGTCATATGATAGGAGTCCGTGAGTACTTCTCAAAGCTTTCAGAGAGTGGCACTGATATAGAGGTAGTACTCGGAGATGACAACGTTGTTAGAGCAGTCGGTGTGGGGACTTTGACATTTAATAGGGAACCCAAACCTCCCTTGAAGGTGTCAGATGTTCTCTATGTGCTAGGGATGAGGAAGAACCACATATCCGTCTCAGCATTGGAAGACAGAGGGTATGAGATATTGTTCAAGAGAGGACAGGTGCTGATATATTCTAGGGGCGCTCCAACTGATTCAACTAGAGAGATTGGTGTACGCCATGCAAAGGTCTACAAGTTTGCATTTTAGCCCCTTTTGGCATTGAGTAGTAGTACCGGCAGTAGAGCTAGCAGTTCAGAGTTGTGTGAGATTTGACACCGCAAGATGGGGCACATGTATCATGGAGCCTTGAGGACATTGCGGGAGATCACTACAGGTGTGCTAGATTTCAGTGCTGATCACTTTGATACATGCAGAGGATGTGCGATGGGCAAGTTTGCCAAATCCCCTTTTCCCAGCAGTGACAGCAGAGCGACTGGAATACTTGATTTGATTCATTTCGATGTGAGCGGTCGGATGTCTCATGTTTCCTTGAGTGGATATGAGTATTATGTTTTATTCATTGATGATCACTCTAGGAGGACCTGGATTTATTTCTTGAGGACCAAGAGTGAGGTCTTCAAGCGGTTTTAGGAGTTCAGAGTTCTTGTGGAGACTCAGACAGGTCGAAATATCAAGTCCCTGAGGTCGGACAATGGAGGTGAGTACACTCTTGGAGAGTTTGTTGATTATTGTGCAGAGGCAGGCATGAGGAGGGAGTTCACAATTCCTTACAGCCCCCAGCAGAACGGGGTTGTGGAGAGGAAGAACAGATCCATCAGAGGGGCTTCCAAAGCCATGCCACATGATGAGGGGTTACCATTATTTTTGTGGGCAGAGGCCTACAACACTGCTGTATATTTGCAGAACAGGAGTCCGCATCGTGCCTTGGGCCATGTGACTCCGGAGGAGGCTTTTTCTGGGAAGAAGCCTGATGTTGGTCATATTCGTATCTTTGGATGTATTGCATACTCCTACGTACCCAAGGAGAAGAGGACAAAGCTAGAGCCCACTGTAGAGAAGGGTGTCTTTGTGGGCTACAGTGAGACCTCGAAGGCCTTTCAGATTCATTTCCCGCACAGAGGAGAGTTGTTGTCAGGCGAGATGTGAAGTTCGAGGAGGAGAAAGACTTCAGGAGGTCATGGGAGTTAGAGTATCTAGGTCAGCCAGACCCTCAGGAGCAGCTGAGTCAGTCGCAGGGATCCAGTGGGCAGGGATCAGGAGGATCCGGAGGTACATCGATTACGGTGTCAAGTTCGTCAGTGAGCAGTGGCTCGCAGAGTCAGAGGGGTGGTGCTTCGGGCAGCATGTAGAGCAGTCCGCAAAGCAGTTCACTAGGGAGTCCACTGATGGACAGTTCAGATGGTACTTCAACGTCTACAGGTTCAGGTTTAGGCAGGAGGACAACATACAGACAGTCAAGAGTTCAGGCTCGTGGTGATGAGGAGGAGGAGTTTCATTCTCCAGTGGGAGAAGTGTGCTCAGGGAAGAGGAAGCCCAAGTGACTTCAGGATTCCTTTAGAGAGGCCACATCTGTTGCTGGGCCTAAGAGGCCGGTCAGAGAGAGCAGACCACCTGATAGTTTCTGTAGCTATATGGCAATGGTTGCCAACATCTTTGACTCTGAGCCTTCTAGCTATGAGGAGGTAGCTAGCCAAGAGGTTTGGAGAGAGGCCATGCAGGAGGAGTATTCTTCTATCATGAAGAATGATGTTTAGGAGGTGGTGCCGAGGCCTGAGGGCAAATCCGTGGTTACTTCCAAATGGCTTTACAAGGTAAAGCATCTTTGCCAGGATAAGCGGCATTGAGGAAATTCAAAACAAAGTTTGGTGGCTAGAGGGTTCCTCCAGGGTAGAGGGAGTTGATTATGAGGAGACCTTCTCTCTCATGGCTCGATATGTTTTGTCCGGCTCCATCATATCGATAGTAGCAGAGATGGGTTGGAAGATCCACCAGATGGATGTGAAGACCACATTTCTCAATGGCTTCATACAGGAGGAGGTGTACATTGAGCAGTGACAGGGCTTTGAGGTGCATGGGAAGGAGTCCCATGTGTGCAAACTGAAGAAGGCCCTTTATGGCCTGAAGCAAGCTCCCAGAGCTTGGTACTCCAGGATAGATACATACTTGCAAGAGATGGGTTTCACAAAGTGTGAGGCAGATCTGAACCTTTACTTTATTGTGATAGGTGAGGAGCCTCTCATTTTGTTGCTATATGTGGATGACTTGGTCATTACGGGTGCAGAGAGACTCATAGAGGACTGCAAGAGAGATCTTGCGTCGGAGTTTGAGATGAAGGACATTGGCTTGATGCATTACTTTTTGGGTTTGGAGGTGTGGCAGGAATAGGGGCATTTCTTCCTGGGGTAGGGGAAGTATATTGTGGACATCCTTGGCAGATTCCACATGGAGGATTGTAGACCCATATCGACACCGATGATCACCAACTGGAAGAAGCTTCATGCTTCAGATTCCGAGTTGGTGGACCCCACATTGTATAGACAGCTGATTGGTTCCTTGACGTATTTGGTCAACACTAGACCAGATATATGTTTTGTAGTCAACAAGATGAGCCAGTTCATGTGTGAGCCCAGGAGGGTAAACTGGGTTGCTGCAAAACACATTTTGCGGTACTTGTGGGGGACAGTGGATTATGGTCTGGATTATAGGCAGGGGGATGGAGTGAGATTGGCAGGTTACACTGATTCTGATTGGGAAAGTTGTGCTTCTGATAGGAAGAGCACTTCAGGGTGTTGTTTTGGGTTGGGTTCGGCAGTGGTGTCGTGGTTTAGCCGGAAGCAGCAGTCAGTAGCATTGAGTTTAACGTAAGCAGAGTACATGGCAGCCAGTCTAGCTAGTTGTGAGGCCATATGGCTTCGCAAGATGTTGTTTGGCTTATTTGGTCAGTCGTTGAGACCTTCAGTGATATACTGTGATAATCAGAGTTGCATTAAACTCATAGAGAATCCAGTATTTCATGACAGGTCAAAACATATCGACATCAGATATCACTTCATCAGAAACTATGTCCAGAAGGGAGCTGTGAAGCTTGAGTATATTCCCACTGATGAGCAGGTTGCAAATATTCTTACCAAAGCCTTACCATGGGGCAAGCATGTCTACTTCAGAGACAAGATAGGTGTGGTGAGGAACACCTTCCTCATTAAGAGGGAGTGTTGAAATTTGGTTACCGAGGGACAGGTGGTTTCCTAAGGCTTTGATCTTTGGCCTAGGGAAAAGTGTCCAAAAGAATTTAATTTTTCTCCTAAAGTGACTTTATAAAGTTATAAAGTCAAACCTAATTTAAAAGTGACTTTAAGTGATAAAGTTACTAAAGTCTAATTTTAAAGTGACTTTAATAAAGTCAATGTATAATTAGAAAGGAAAAGTGACTTTGGAAATAAATGACGAAGTGGGTCTTTATTAATGTGGGGTGAATTAGAAAATAGAAAGTGAGTTTTAAATGAGCATTTAATCTCAGCCCTAGATCTAAAGCTTTTTCAGCCATTGGATTTAGGGATTCCCCAAAAGTTACTTAGGGTTAGGTTAAAGGAGGAAAAGATGAATAATTCTTTCATGAGCAGATTGAGAGAAGGAGAGCAAAGGAGAATTCTGGGCAGTGAGGAGGAGGACAGAACTTGGCACACCAACCGAGGCAACACTTCAGCAAGTCCGTACAACAAGGAGAGGCATAGATTTTGAGGCAAATTTGGGCATGAGTTTCAAGGCAAACCGTACAACATATTTGGCATGTATTCCAAGGAGGCTGTACAACAAGGTTTGACACAAATTTCGAGCAGGTTGTTGATTTTTTGGCACGTTTTTCAATGTAGTCCGTACAGTAAGTTGCTATACTTGTGCACAGAAATCGAGGCAGAAAACCGTATAGCAGCTTCGCTGTTTTCTCTGAACGAAATCGAGAAATCCGTACAGCAGCATTTATTGCTATTTGCACAGTTTTTGAGACAGTCTATAAAATATCATTTAATGTTGTAAATTCTGGGCATGGAATTCGAGGAGGTCGTACAACATTTATTGTTGTTTCTGTTTTTGCTGTGTACATGTTTTTCGGGGCAGTGGTTAAGCACGGAAAACGAGATAAGTTGTATTTATTACTTGCTGAAATTTTTCTGAGTATTTCTCTCTCACTGTAAAAGAATTTTCCAGAAATAAGAAGAGCTTTCGAATTGGTTTTCCCCAAGAGTTGTAGGGGGTTTTTCCAGGGTCACATTGACCAAAAATCAACGTGTCTATTTTCTGTGTGTGGCTGATTTATTTTGCTGAGTTTTATTTCTGCAATTCCAGCTTTTGAAAATTTCCAGAATTTGTGTTTTCAAAAAATATTTATTTTTCAGCTTGTTGAATGTATGGCTATGGGAATGGGCATTTAACTGTATGGAGAAATGAGGAGAAACTGAAAACCGGGGTGGGAAACAAAAATTTCTACACAAAGAGACCTTGAACCTGAAGGCTGACTCCCTCTAAGTTGTTCAACCTTCAGAGTTGCCTTCTCTTTGTTCTCTGTGATGAATTTGCTTCCTGTCATTGCTTGAATAACCTGGCCCTTTAACCTATATAGTTTGCTCCCTCTAATTCCAAGGACGTGGCCACTATCTAAGCTAGATCCCTTGGGTGTGATTAGTTCTTGTCCATCCTGGAATGCCACACCAAACCTCTTCTTCTCTATAATCGAGACTAAAAGAAAACTCCACCTGAGTTCTGATACCTGTCGCATGTCCTTCACTTCCATCTTGCTTCCTGACTCAAGTTGGAATAACACTGTTCCAGCCCCTTTAACTACATGCTTTGTATCAATGCCTATATTCACATCCAATTTCGAGCCCCACTCGGTCAAGGTGGTGAACTACTCTTGTGGTCCTATCGTATGTCCTGTGGCTTCTCTTTCTAGCCGCCACACACTCAATGGCAATGTGCTTTAGGTACAAGTGCGAATTTTGTCTCAAACTTCGTGGCAAACTCCTCCTAAGCTTTTGCCGACGCAACTATAGTTTTGCTGTGTGTCCTTTCCCCCTTTCTTCCTCTCTGGACAGTGTGAAGCATAGTGTCTTGTCTTATGACAGGAGAAATAATTTATCTTAATCAAGTCCTTTTTCTTTGGCTGTGAGGTTGATTCCTCACTCCCGCTCGACCTCTTTCCTTTGCCTTTTACAATCAGAGCCATGTTCTCATCATCTACTTGCTTGCTAATCTTTCCCTTTGAATGTAACCTTATTTCCTCTTGTATGCAATCATCCCTGAGCCTATCAAATGTGGTTAGTTTATCTCGAGCACAAACTCCCTTGATGAACGGATCCCATGCCTCTGAGAACCCATTCAATGCAACCTTTACTAGTTTTGAGTCTTCTACCTTTTCTCCCATTGCTGTAAGTTGAGCACGAATTTGTGTAATCTGCATTAGATAACTCATCATTGAGTCGAATTTGGTCATTTGCATAGTATGGAGCATATCTTTCAATATCATTTTCTAATTTATTTCCTTGCTATTCTATAATCCTATTAGTGCTTCAAACATCTCCTTGGTTGTCTTCTTCTCTATTAAGTGAGGGATCGAATTATCCTTAATGGCATCCATAAGTATCCTTTGCACCTTTATCTCCTTTTCCAGAAGGGCATTCTCTAAGGATCTAATGGCTTTGGAATCTCGGTCTCACCAATCTCCTAGATATCATTTTCCTTGAGTATCAAGGTGACCCTAGCCTTCTAAGGTAGGAATTTTAACTCTTTGCCTAACCTGTCTTCGTATCAAAGACCCATTGTGGCCATTTTTAACCAAATCTTGCCAAAGAATTTTGGAAGAATATTTTGCCTGGTTCTTTAGGCACCACAATCTGTTTTTATACGTCAACTTGCGTTGCCATGTATGACCTTGTTAACCTGCGGCTCTGGCTGCCCACAACTCGACTGGCTCAAGCTTCTCCTTGCCTGGTTTTATCATCTGCACCCACGTGACATTATTGTTCCTCGTGCCCTCGCTTTACATGACCTCGCAACCCTTGCTGCTGGATTCAAAACTTAGCACCACCATCGCTGTCTTCCTTGGAATTGGCCCAGCAACTGTCTCTTTTCCCGACTCTATCCAACTGCATTTGCTGCGCAACATTATGCGTGCAACCTCACTGCATGCCTAGTTTGTAGGTTAGTGCTCGAAGGCACAACAACAATTTGGGACAAAGTCCCATTGTCACCACAACTTAAGTCCCCTTCTCTTCTCGGATTTTCATCAATGGGAGGAGTCTTAGTATGGAGGAAATCACTTAGGATGATGGAATCAATGACGATATCAGGGTTGCGGGGGAGAGCCCCCCCCTCGAACCTGCTCCCAATTCGCACTCCGAGCGGGAGCGTTTGGGGAGCGCATCGGGAGCGCGCTCCCTAAACAGGAAAAACGCTCCCTGCCTTTACAGGAGTGTTTTAGAGAGCGCTTGGGAGCGAATGCTCCCTGAGCTCTCCCTCCTTAAAAAAGATGCTCCGAGAGCAAAGTTTTTAAGGAGGGAGTGCTCCGGGAGCGTTCGCTCTGCTTAGCAAAAAAATGCTCCCGTTAAAGGACAGGGCAACAACATCAATTGACAGGCAAGGTTTTGAATAGGTGGAGGAGATCGCTCTTGATCCTTTGTTTTGGGCACGTGTTGTGAAAATTCTGAATACAACAATACATAAATCGTATTGCAGTATCTTGATTTACTTCTCCTACTTGTGGTTTACTTATACAAGTTATTTTCATAAAATATTTAGAAAATACTCAAGTAAACACAACTAGCAGCCTACACACTTACAAATCATTTACTCAATATTACGCTCATTCAAAAAAGTGACACATAGATTTTTCGGACGAATGTCCCCGGAAAAACCCAATGCGGGAAAATCGGTGCAACAGATATGAGGGTTTATTATTATTAAGTAGAATCTGAGAACAACAAATCTGGGCACCTTACTGGTTGAATCGACAAAGTAAAAAAGACCTGCAGCAATACCTGCTGTTCTGAAGACTGAAAACTGGACTGATTCATACCCTCAAACGAGATTTATAGAACTCAATCCCTTTCTGCCTATAGAAACCCCAGTGTTGCCCTGAAGCTGCCTGCGTCAGCCCTGCTAGCCTCTGCGTGCCCCTGCGCTGCTTAGAAGAGGACTGCGTAACCCCAGACTGGGTGACGTAGTCCTTACGCTGAGCTAGATGGCCTCTGCGTAACCATGATGGCCTCCTGAAGCTCCAACGTTGCCTCTCCTGGGCCTATGTAGCAGTTGAAACACTCTACGCTGTGCAAATGCTGCGTAGCCTCAACTTCCTCTGCGTTGCTCCTAGTTGCTGCTCCTTTGCCTCTTGCTGACTCTTGGCTTCGGGATCAGTTCATCCCCTTAGCCAATAATACCCATCGCTGCAGCTGAAACTCTTCTGGAAATTCTTAGCAAACCCGCCCTCGAATTCTAGCTTAATCTCAGTGCTCCAACTCTGTGTGTGTGTCTCCAATTGACCCCAAGCCTTTCTCTTATACTTTTTCGTTGACACATCAACAACTATGATTTAATCTCTTATCGACGGCTTAGATTAAAAGACTGCTTGATCCGTGTCACTTAGAACATTTCATCACATGTGTTTAATTAATTCACTTTAATTTTTCTAATTCCGTAAGTTAGACTTCGGGTCCTCATTAAAAAAATTAATTATTTTAATATCTCACACACCATATGAAATTTCTCCAAACGCTTTCAGGGTTTTGGAGGTCTTGTGTGTCTTAGTCCCTCCACAAAATTTCAGGGCTAGAGCACCCACGATGCTACCCCAACACTCAAAATGTCAACACTCTCTCTTAGCCCAAAGTGTGCTCTAGTAATACATCCACACCATGTATCACAAGATCTCGGCATTGGTCTTTGCGCTGTTGATGCTTGGCCTACTGCCCTCCATCCACTGCGCTGCTGGTCTCTGTACTGTTGCCTATGTCACTGCCACTGATACTGCCACATCTGTACTGCAGCTCTCTCTCAAATTGCTGCATCATGCTGCCCATAGCACTGCCACTGCTAACTGCTGCACTGCAACTCAGTTGTTGAGAAGTAAGCAATTGAAGGACTCCTGCCCAATCGTTGAGAGACAAGTCAGGCTGCATCTCATCACTGAAGCTCACTTGGCTGTTGCTCTGTGTTTATTGGTCGGCTTAATTGTCGGATTAAACCTCTCAATATTAATTATCAATCCGGGAGTCGTAAATGCGAGTTGTACTGCGTATTGGCTCAGCGTACTGATCAAAGTATAAAGATGTTCCTTATTAATGATAAATTAAACACTGGAATGAAACACACATTGGCTCGCGAACAAGCAATCGTGAAAAGGAAACCTACTTAATCAGTTTCGCTCAGTGCAAATGCAATTAAACTATAATGAAATTCAAGACAATCCTCAATCATTCTCGCACTCGCATTAAAAATCTCCTATGATAACTTAAAAAAACCTTAATCTAATTATTCCTCTCATTAACCTAAAAATTAACACTTGAAATTAATCTTGAAATAAGCAAAAGACCACACATTACAAATTTACACCTTAAACTAGCTAAAACTACTTGTTAAAACAAATTCAAGATTCTAAAATAACAAAAGAAACATTCCTAGAAAGAAATACCTAAAAGATCCTATCGCAAATGATCTATGATAAATCCACACACATTACCCTAATAATAACAAATTCAAGATTTGAATTAACAAATTAAAATCCTAACTAACTACTTTACTTCATGTAAAACAACACTTAGAAATTCCCATAAAAACTATTTAAATATTCTAATCTAAATGAAAATGAACCATTAAAAATCAAGCCTACTTCAAATCAAATCATCACACTGTATTTGAACTTACCTAATCAAATCCACACTCAATTTGCTGACATAAAGAAACGATTACATTATCAAAACAATAAAAAATCTAATTAAAAGAGATCTAAATCAAACAAATTCTAATTAAAATAGATCTAACTATTGAGTGAAATCATGAAAATTAAAATAATCCTACATTTACATTAAAAGGGCAATAGCTACACAATTTCTAACAAAGCTTTGTCTACAACCACCATATAAGATGTAATTAAATAGAATATAAATCTCTCTTAGAAGTCCCAGGTTTTCCCTTTTGTATGTAGAAGATAAATTTCCTATTATCTTTTCTGATGATTACAACTTTATCCAAATTAAAGAAAATGTAATTTCATACATTTCATTCTTCAATATCAAATTCTCTTGCCACAACAACACAACAATACGTCAAAGAATATAATATGAAAAGACTTCGATCTCTATTCCAAGTTTTCTCTTACCAACAATCGCATTAAATAATCGTTGAATTATAAGCAATGGATGCAGGTCGAATCTGCTTGTCTCTTTGCAAATTAACGCATACTTGAACCCAAACTAATTTTCGTGTGGTTGAAACTCGGTTGATCAACTGTGGAAAGTGCCGGATGAACGCAGATAAAACTTGCGTTATCATTCCATTGCTAGACCATTTGATTTCACATAAGAATTGTTCTCACGGGGGCTATCTCTATGGCGTTCTTCGTTCAATGCTGGACTTGCTGCAATTATATGAATCCGCTCCTCGAATACGTCTTTCCCAAATTTGCGTTCGCTTCTTGCGTGGGCTCTCAGGGGCGTTGATGGCGTATAATCAAAATGAAAACGCAGCTTGGTCCCTCATGTCATTAGTCCACTGGTTGTATATCTGCTGTATCTTTGCATTAGATATGAATACAAACTCCGTTTGAATTCGATCTATCTGCATAACATCACATACAGAAAAGATGATTATAACCAGAAAATAAATGAATAATTTAAAAATCCCAATCCACAAGCTATTGCACGGGCTAATAATTCATTGACTGCCCCTCTGAAATTTCATTTCTAATTCACATTCTCTAGGTTTTCCTCACACACACTCACTCTATCTATTGCGCAGCTACCTATCTCTAATGGATCGACCACTTCATTCTAATGCACAGTTGATATATATACATTGTTAATTACAAAATTGGAGCTTCAACCCAGTAACAGAAAATTATTTGTTTTACAAATTGCCGGAATGAGAATCGGTTTGAAACAGATTGTCAATTTAGGAAATCGTTCCCCCTTTTGTGGGATTCTTCTGTTGCTAGAAGCTGCGTTCTTGGTTTCTGGAAGAAATTGAAGTATTTGTTGACTGGTGGAAGCAAGGTGTAGCTGGAAATGGCACGCAATAAGTGACTCCTTAATACCATCCCCTTCCTCGACTGGAGCAAAGTGCAAAACACGCAAGAGGTTGCTGGCTGCTCTAGGGCATACTCTCGTAGCTCTTCCCCTTGTTGGAATTGCATTAAAATGTCCTGAGTAGCACCAGGCCAGTAATCTCCATCAAAGTATGGCAAACAAGTTGTAGTTACCTTAGTTTTGCGTTCCCCATTAGATAAAAAAATAGTCATATATATTTGTCATATCAACCACAATGTTCTCCTTGGTCACCTTACGAAGCATTGTAAGGTATCGTTCGTGAAGCTTATCAGATTTACAGGATATAATCTTCTCCTTTCAATGGAGGACATGCCCATATATAACAACTAGTCAATCCCCGTTTCTTGCAACATTCTAAATACCCAATCAAAAAGGCACGTAGAGCTTCCCTTATCACTTCAATAGCCTCCTTGTATCCATTTTGAACAGCTTCACGAGTTAGTGTCTCCTCTGGATAATTTGGAATTGGAGGATTACACAAAACACTTTCTCAGTTGCAATAATAGCCCTCTTAATTCGTGGTGCTATGGCTTGTAAAAACTAAACCTCTAGCGAAGAAATGTAGTCCATTTCAATGGATCAGATATGATTGCGCGCTTAAGTTGTGCTCTTCATAAAATGATGGGTAAAGTGAGATTTGTTTTAATTCCCAAACATAATCAGAGTAGCAATATTCAGAGAGACCCAATACGTTCACGTTTAGGGGTGGTCTTCAGTGGAATATTCCCCTGACGATAACTCTTTCACGAAGCCGAATTTCGCCAAACGGTTTCGGGGTTATAGGAAACATGGTGCTCTGAACACAACCCACGTCTCGGAATTTAGAGATTTTGCTCCATTTGGTCGCAAATTGGATATTTTCACCTACAACAATTCAACTACCCAGCAATTGCTTTTATGCATTTGGTGAACTTGCACTCGAATGCATTCCTGCACCGAACCTTCCTGCAACCAAGAAGTAATTTATTAGAAACACTCATTAGTTAACTAAAAACAATAATTTATAATTTAATAGCTATTGTTTCTAAATTCCTCTAATTAACAACATAATGGATTAATAATGGTTAAAAACACCAGGTACAAGCATGTAATGATGTGATAAATATTGTGAAAATTTGGGCAAAAGTGCGGCTCAACAACGTTGTTCTCCTGAAGCCACTGTGGTGCTACAGCTCTGCACTGCGTGAGCACTGCCTCTCTGCGCTGCTGAAGTCCCATCAACCTCTGTGCTGCTGCCTCTGCACTGCGCTGCTCCCTCTCCATCGTCTCGACACTGTCCTCTACTTCACTGTGATCTACTGCACCCTCTGCTCCACTTGTCCCGCTACAGTCTTAAGGCTCCCGTAGCTTGTATCTGATCCAAGAGTTGGACTTACTCAAGGATCCTGTCTTCCATTAGTAGCTGCTCTATAGATCCATATCGCCCCACTTACGTGCCTCATGAGCACTCATGGCTACGTCATCATCACTCCCATCGTCCTTTGCTGCCGCTGCCTTGGAATCAGAAGTTCATTTGTTCTTCTTCTTAGGAAAAGTGCTGGCGAAGTGTCCAAGTTCGCCACAATTAAAGCATCGGACCTTGGATAGGTCCCTCCTCTTCTTACCTTGCTGCCTTCGTTCCTTTGATGCAGGGGCTGCATCATCTTCCTCTTCTTTCTTCACCTTGACAGTTCCGCTGCTACTGTTTGTTGAAATTTGGTTACCGGAGGATAGGTGGTTCCCTAAGGCTTTGATTTTTGGCCTAGGGAAAAATGTCCAAATGTATTTCACTTTTTCTCCTAAAGTGACTTAATAAGTTATAAAGTCAAATCTAATTTAAAAGTGACTTTAAGTGATAAAGTTACTAAGTCTAATTTTAAAGTGACTTTAATAAAGTCAATGTGAAATTAGAAAGTGAAAAGTGACTTTGGAAATAAATGAGTAAGAGGGTCTTTATTAATGTGGGATAAATTAAAAAATAGAAAGTGAGATTTAAATGCACATTTAATCTCAGCCCTAGATCTAAAGCTATCTTAGCCATTGGATTTAGGGATTCCCCAAAAGTCACTTAGGGTTAGGTTGAAGGAGGAAAAGAGGGAAAAGATCATTTAGTTTTTCATGAGCAGATTGAGAGAAGGAGAAGAAGAGAGCAAAGGAGATTTCTAAGCAGTGAGGTGAAGGAGAGCAAAACCTTGTCACGCATATTGAGGCAACATTCAGCAAATCTGTACAGCAAGGATTGGCACACAGTTCAAGGCAATTTGGGCACGTATTCCTAGGCAGCCGTACAACATTCTGGCACAAATTTCGAGGTGAGGGTTTGCTGTTTTGTGGCATAGTTTTCGAGGAAAACCATACAGTTTGCTATTGTACCTATGCACAGAAAACGAGGTAGATTTCGTACATCATTTATTGCTGTACTTCTACATGCAGTTCGAGGAGGCTGTACAACAACATTTATTGCTGCTTTGCACACAAATCGAAGAGGTCGTACAACATTTATTGTTGTGTTTCTGGGCACAAAAAACAAGGAAGTCCGTACAACATTTATTGCTATTTCTGTTTTACCGATTGCACATTTTCCGAGGTGGTGGTTAAGCACGAAAAACAAGATAAGTTGTTTTTGTTTGGTTGCTGAAACTTTCTGAGTATTTCTCTCTCACTATAAAAGCTATTTATTAGAAATAAGGAAGAGCTTTCGAACTGGTTTTCTCCAAGAGTTGTAGGGGGTTTTTCCAGGGTCATATTGACAAAAAATCAGCGTGTCAAATTTCTGTGTGGCTGAAAATATTTCTGTGTTTTTATTTTTGCAATTTCCAGCATTTTGAAATTTCCAGAATTTGTGTTTTCAGAAAATATTTATTTTTCCAACTTGTTGAATGTGTGGTTATGGGAATGGGCATTTAACTTTATGGGAGAAATAAGGAGAAACTGAAAACCGGAGTGAGTTATCAAATTTCTACATGGTATCAGAGCTAGTTTGCTGAAAAGAGCAGTTTGGGAAAACAAAGAGAAAAATTACAGCAAGCTGATTTTACACAGAAAACTGAACCTTTACCAAAGCAGTGTCATTTTCAGTTTATTGAGACAACAAGCATGTCTTTGGGCTTGAGGGTGGATGATAGGTTGGATGGGCATAACCACTACATTATATGGAAGGAAATAATGCAGAGCATCTTTGAGGAGGCAAAAGTCTGGGGTATAATGGTGAATACCCAACAACACCCTGTAAATGTGCCTACTGATGCTGTTCAGTTGTCAGACTTTAACAAGAAGAATAACAAGGGTAAGAGACTGATTCTGAATGGTATTAAAGACCGTTGCATTCTTCATGTGAGAGGAAAGAGACTTGCTCATGAGATGTGGACAACCTTGACCAATCTCTACTAGAGTACTAATGAGAACAGAAAAATGGTCCTATGGGAGAAGCTAAAGGCCATTAAGATGGAAAAGACTGATAGTGCTACTGCATACCTCACAAAGATCACTAATGTGAGAGATAAGTTGGTAGTAGTTGGAGAGGTCATTCCACCCACTGAGTTGGTGCGGATTGCAGTGAATGGCCTTTCCAGTTCATGGTTGAGTTTTGTTGATGAGATTGTTGCACGTGAGACCCTTCCCTCTTGGGAGAGGTTGTGGGATGATTGCATACACAATGAAATCAGAAAGAACCAGCTTGGGGCAGCCAAACTAGTTGAGGAGGATGAGGATGTAGCATTGTTAGCAAAGGGCATGAAGGGCAAGGGAAAGAAGCAAGCTTCCACAAGTGGTGGTGGCGGTAAAGGCAAAGGTAAAGGGAAGCAGCAGGTGAACAAGGAGAAGGACTATTCCAAGGTGAAGTGTTGGAATTGTCAGAGGATGGGACACTATGCAGTTGTGTGTCCAAAGAAGAAGAAGAAGAAGAAGGGGAAGAACAAGACCATGGCAGCATTAGCAGAGGTAGAGGACTTTTCAGAGATCTTTGACCGGGAGTTTGGGTTCATTGCTTGTGAGTCCACTAGTACAGGATCACTTGCCCTGGAGTTTGAGAGGGAGTGTGCATTTCCCTCCACTAGCGGAGCATCTTCAGGTATTTGGTATGTTGACAGTGGGGCTTCACGTCATATGACAGGAGTCCGTGAGTACTTCTCAGAGCTTTCAGAGAGTGGCACTGATATAGAGGTAGTACTCACAGATGACAACATTGTTAGAGCAGTCGGTGTGGGGACATTGACATTTGATAGGGAACCCAAACCTCCCTTGAAAGTGTCAGATGTTCTATATGTGCCAGGGATGAGGAAGAACATTATATCCGTCTCAGCATTAGAGGACATAGGGTATGAGGTATTGTTCAGGAGAGGATAGGTGCTTATATATCCCAGGGGCGCTCCAGCTGATTCAGCTAGAGTGATTGGTGTACGCCATGAAAAGGTGTACAAGTTTGCGTTTCAACCCCTTTTGGCATTTAGCAGTAGTACCAGCAGCAGAACTAGAAGTTCAGATCTGTGCGAGATTTGGCACCGCAGGATGGGGCACATGTATCATGGGGCCTTGAGGACATTGCGGGAGATCACTACAGGTGTGCCAGATTTCAGTTCTGATCACATTGATACATGCAGAGGATGTGCTACGGGGAAGTTTGCCAAATCCCCTTTTCCCAGCAGTGACAACAGATTGACTGGGATACTTGATTTGATTCATACCGATGTGAGCGGTCGGATGTCTCATGTTTCCTTGAGTGGATATGAGTATTATGTTTTATTCATTGATGATCACTCCAGGAGGACCTGGTTTATTTCTTGAAGACCAAGAGTGAGGTCTTCAAGCAGTTTCAGGAGTTCAGAGCTCTTGTGGAGACTCAGACAGGTCGGAAGATCAAGTCTGTCAGGTCAGACAATGGAGGGGAGTACACCCTTGTTGAGTTTGTTGATTATTGTGCGGAGGCAGGCATCATGAGGGAGTTCACAGTTCGGTACAACCCCTAGCAGAATGGGGTTGTGGAGAGGAAGAACAGATCCATCGTTGGGGCTGTCAAAGCCATGCTACATGATGAGGGGTTACCATTGTTTTTGTGGGCAGAGGCCTACAACACTGCTGTGTATTTGCATAACAGGAGTCCATGTCGTGCCTTAGGGAATGTGAGTCCGGAGGAGGCTTTTTCTGGGAAGAAGCCCAATATTGGTAATTTTCGTATCTTTGGGTGTATTGCATACTCCTACGTACCCATGGAGAAGAGGACCAAGCTAGAGCCCATCGTAGAGAAGGGTATCTTTGTGGGCTACAGTGAGACCTCGAAAGCCTTTTGGATTTATATTCCTACACAGAGGAGAGTTGTTGTCAAGCAGGATGTGCAGTTCGAGGAGGGCAGGGCTTTCAGGAGGTCATAGGAGTTAGAGTATTTGGATCAGCCAGACCCCAGGAGTAGTTTAGCCAGTCATAGGGATTCAGTGGGCAGGGATTAGGAGGTACATCGATTACGGTGTCAGGTTCATCAGTGAGCAGTGGCTCGCAGAGTCAGAGAGGTGGTGCTTCGGGCAGCATGCAGAGCAGTCCGCAAAGCAATTCACTAGGTAGTCCTCTGATGGACAGTTCACACGGTACTTCAACATCTACAGGTTCAGGTTTAAGCAGGAGGACAACAGACAGACATTCAGGAGTTCAGGCTCCTGATGAGGATGAGGAGTTTCATTCTCCGGTGGGAGAAGTGTGGTCAAGGAAGAGGAAACCCAAGTGGCTTCATGATACCTTGAGAGAGGCCACATCTGTTGGTGGGCCGAAGAGACCCTTCAGAGAGAGTAGATCACCTGAGCGGTTTTGTAGCTATATGGCAATGGTTGCCAACATCGTTGACTCTAAGCCTTCTAGCTATGAGGAGGCAACTAGCCAGCAGGTCTGGAGAGAGGCCATGTAGGAGGAGTATTCTTCTATCATGAAAAATGATGTTTGGGAGGTGGTGCCGAGGCCTGAGGGCAAATCCGTGGTTACTTCCAGATGGCTTTACAAGGTAAAGCATGCTGCAGATGGCAGCATTAAGAAATTCAAGGCAAGGTTTGTGGCTAGAGGGTTCTCCCAGGTAGAGGAAGTAGATTATGAGTAGATCTTCGCTCCCGTGGTTTGATATACTTCCATTTGCTCCATTATATCGATAGCAGCAGAGATGGGTTGGAAGATCCACCAGATGGATGTGAAGACCGCATTTCTCAATGGCTTCATACAGGAGGAGGTGTACATTGAGCAGCCATGTATGCAAAGTGAAGAAGGCCCTTTATGGCCTGAAGCAAGCTCCTAGAGCTTGGTACTCTAGGATTGATACGTACTTGCAGGAGATGGGTTTCACAAAGAGTGATGCAGATCCAAACCTATACTTTATTGTGATAGGTGAGGAGCCTCTCATTCTGGTGCGCTGTATGTGGATGACTTGGTCATTACAGGTGCAGAGAGACTCATAAAGGGCTGCAAGAGAGATCTTGCGTCAGAGTTCGAGATGAAGGACATTGGCTTGATGCATTAATTTTTGGGTTTGGAGGTGTGGCAGGAGGAGGGGCATTTCTTCCTGGGATAGGGGAAGTATATTGTGGACATCCTTAGCAAATTCCACATGGAGGATTGTAGACCCATGTCGACACCTATGATCACCAACTGGAAGAAGCTTCACGCTTCAGATTTCGAGTTGGTGGATCCCACATTGTATAGACAACTGATTGGTTCCTTGATGTATTTGGTCAACATTAGACCAGATATATGTTTTGCAGTCAACACGATGAGCCAGTTCATGTGTGAGCCTAGGAGGGTGCACTGGGTTGCTGCAAAACACATTTTGCGGTACTTGCAGGGGACAATGGAGTATGGTCTGGATTACAGGCAGGGAGATGGAGTGAGATTGGCAGGTTAAATGTAATATTCCTACTTAGCTCCAGCTAAGGGGAATATGCATTTTTGTTTTATTTTCTGTTTCATGAATAAATGAATAAAGGAGGACATGTAAAACTCCTGAAAACAATGAATAAATCAATGCCTATGTAAACATAGACATATTTGGGCCATATAAATATTCTCTTGCAGGTGTGAATGGGTTTGAATCATGAGACTGGGTCAACCTTGACCAAATCAACAGCGCAGTCTAGTTGCAATGAACCTCATGGATACACAGAGCAGTTTTAGATGGAGGCTCCACATGTGAAAGGAGCTAACTCATTGAGGTGGTTTAGGGTTTGACAAGGCTTTCGTCTTATAAAAGGAAGAGGAGGACAACAGGAAAAGGGTTGTTGATGATATTATTTTCTGAAGGTATTGTTTATTTAGACATACCTCATTGGGCTTTCCTGTTTAGGAATCCCACCTCCTTCCTTGAGCAGCTCTTGGAGGAGCCTTGTTTGTCTAGTCCACTATCTAGCATTTGGCCAAGCCACATTTTGCATCTACAACACAGTTCTGTTTAGGATTGGGTTGTCTATGTGAGCTACAGCAAGTGGAGAATAGATCTTTTTAGATCTATGCAGTTCTAGCACTCCTTCTCACTGGGAAAGTTATCTATCCCTTTGATAAGTTAGTTCTAGACCCTTTGAGCTTTAGATCCACACATTGGCAGTAGGCCAAAGCATTCTCAGAGCCTACAACGCAGTCCCTCTTCCATGACTGCGTTATTTGCAAGAGCAGAGTTGCAGGGTGTCTTGGCATCATTTTAGAGGAGAGATCTCTAGTGATTGGATTATTCCTTTCACTGTGGTGATCCGTGGATTGGGCAACCAATCCATGTTGTTTCAGATTTGATCTGCTACATATGTTATGATTCATAATTTTCTGAATACTTCTGCAGATCCGTGACTTAGATCTCAGATCTACTCACTATTGTTCATGTTTTGCTGAGATCCCCAGGGGGAGTGTATAAAGGAGCTTATCTTGTATACAGATCTGGAATAGATCTATCATTTTGTGTATAGCTCTGCTCTAGATCTGAGTTGTAATCTACTGCATGCTTCAGCAATGAAAATAACGCTGTCAAGCTTATTCTGCCATTTCATGTTGCTGTAGCAGCTCATTTTGAGGCTTTTGTCTTGTATATTCCTTCTATTTCTGTTATACACTATATAAGCTACATTGTAGATCTATTTTGCTGTTGTATAGCTGAAAGATGGACCTCCATGTTGGTCTCATGCTTATAAATTGATAAACTGCGTTATTTCTAAAGTAGTCCTTTGCATATAGCTGCAGCCCCTCTCTTTGGGTGTTTTTTAGCTAGATTAGGTTGTGGGAGATTTGTTTAACCCACCTAGTTTGATTTGTTTTTTCTCTCCTTTTGGATTTAGATCTTAGATAAGCTGATCTTAAGGGATCCGGGATCTGCAAACTCATTTCAGTGCACTGAATTCTGAGAAGTGCGTTATTCCAGCAGGCTTTGCTGTGAGTTCCCATTTTGGGATATTACATTAAACTGATTCTGATTGGGCAGGTTGTGCTTCTGATAGGAAGAGCACTTCAGGGTGCTGTTTTGGGTTGGGTTCGGCAGTGGTGTTGTGGTTTAGCCGAAATCAGAAGTCAGTAGCATTGAGTTCAGCGGAAGCAGAGTACATGGCAGCTAGTTTAGCTAGTTGAGAGGCCATATGGCTTCGCAAGATGTTGTTTGGCTTATTTGGTCAGCTGTTGAGACCTTCAGTGATTTACTGTGATAATCAGAGTTGCATTAAACTCACAGATAATCCAGTATTTCATGACAGGTCAAAGAATATCGGCATCATATATCATTTCATCGGAGACTATGTTCAGAAGGGAGCTGTGAAGCTTGAGTATATTTCCACAGATGAGCAGGTGGCAGATATATTTACCAAAGCCTTACCACGGGGCAAGCATGTCTACTTCAGAGACAAGATGGGTGTGGTGAGGAACACCTTCCTCAGTAGGAGGGAGTGTTGAAATTTGGTTATTGGAGGACAGGTGGCTCCCTAAGGCTTTGATCTTTGGCCTAGGGAAAAGTGTCCAAATGTATTTCACTTTTTCTCCTAAAGTGACTTTATAAGTTATAAAGTCAAATCTAATTTAAAAGTGACTTTAAGTGATAAGTTACCAAGTCTAATTTTAAAGTGACTTTAATAAAGTCAATGTGAAATTAGATAGTGAAAAGTGACTTTGGAAATAAATGACTAAGAGGGTCTTTATTGAAGTGGGATGAATTAAAAATTAAAAAGTGAGATTTAAATGCACATTTAATCTCAGCCCTAGATCTAAAGCTATCTCAGCCATTGGATTTAAGGATTCTCCAAAAGTCACTTAGGGTTAGGTTAAAGGAGGAAAAGAGGGAAAAGATCATTTAGTATTTCATGAGCAGATTGAGAGAAGGAGAAGAAGAGAGCAAAGGAGATTTCTGAGTAGTGAGGTGGAGGAGAGCAGAATCTTGGCATGCATACCGAGACAACATTCAACAAATCCATACAGCAAGGATTGGCACACAGTTCAAGGCAATTTGGGCACATTTTGCAAGGCAGATTCCGTATAGTAGTTTGGGCACGTATTCCTAGGCAACCGTACAACATTCTGGCACATATTTTGAGGTGAGGGTTCTTTGTTTTGTGGCACAATTTTTGAGGTAGACTGTACAGTTTGCTGCTGTACCTATGCACAGAAAACATGGCAGATTCCGTACAACATTTATTGATGTCCCTCTGCACACAGTTTGAGGAGGCTGTATAACAACATTTATTGCTGCTTTGCACGCAAATCGAAGAGGCCGTACAACAACATTTATTGCTGTGTTTCTGGGCACGAAAAATAAAGAAGTCGGTACAACATTTATTGCTGTTCCTGTTTTGCTGATTGCACATTTTATGAGGCGATGGTTAAGCATGGAAAACGAGATAAGTTGTATTTGTTTGGTTGTTGAAATTTTCTGAGTATTTCTCTCTCACTATAAAAGCTATTTATCAGAAATAAAGAAGAGCTTTCTGTTGGGAATTACAATTGCCGTTAGACCAAAACCCGCAGGTCAACGATCGCATCGCCTGAGATAAAGATCCACGAGAGGCGGTTAGTCCATGTTGCGAAACACACGGGGAGCGTTGATTTATCCAATGCCCAACAATCTCCCCCCAACGCGAGTCGGGTGTGTATCGAACTCGTGACCTATGCTCTGATACCACTTGTTGGGAATCACGATTGCTGTTAGACCAAAACCCGTAGGTCAACGATCACATCGCCAGAGATACAGATCCACGAGAGGCGGTTAGTCCATGTCGGGAAACACACGGGGAGCGTTGGTTTATCCAATGCCCAACACTTTCGAACTGGTTTTCCCCAAGAGTTGTAGGGAGTTTTTCCAGGGTCATTTTGACCAAAAATCAACTTGTCAAATTTCTGTGTGTGACTGAAAATATTTCTGTGTTTTTATTTCTACAATTTCCAACATTTTGAAATTTCCAGAATTTGTGTTTTCAGAAAATATTTATTTTTCTAGCTTGTTGAATGTATGGTTATTGGAATGGACATTTAAATTTATGGGAGAAATAAGGAGAAACCGAAAACTGGAGTGGGTTATCAAATTTCTACACTGTTTTGCCTCTTGGTGAATCCCTTGATTTCCTCCTGACAGAGGATTGCCCACATGTCTACCTAGGATGGTAATGCTGCCCTGCCCAATATGCTTTGGACAAACGTTTCCCACTCCTCGGTGACTGCATTTAGGGTAGTCCTTACCAAGAGTCCTTAATCCGGAGTCACACCCATGGTAATCAGTTGATCCTAGATAGTCTGAAGGAGAAAAAGGAAGGGATCTATCTCCTCACCCTTCTGCAACTAGAACAACCTCATCTGATTCTCTAGAAGAATTTTTCTTTGAATGGAGCTTCCCTGATACATTGTCTCCAAAGCGGTCCACATCTCATTTGATGTCTTCTTCTCGACAATATGTGGCACGACATGATCTTTTACTCCATCCATAATCAAACGCTTAGCCCGCGCTTGATTTTCATTGAATTTCTTCAGAGGATCTGGATCTGCAGGCTCAGCTAGGACATTCCCTGCATGGTTCTTGATGTCGTACTCATCCAAGACTATCAGTATCCTGGCTCTCCAGATGATGAAGTTGGACACACCGTCCAACCTGTCCTGATCTCTTAGCCCATGAGAAGCCATTTAGCTCAAATCTGACGAAACAATACTCTTCTCCCTCTTTTTGCTGCAAAACTCAACAAAAATGCTGGATCTGGGTTTCTTAGTGATCAGAAACACTCTATAGTAGCTGCTCCCTCTTTCAACTGATTTCCCTCCTGGAAATCTTCAGCCAAAAAAAACAATCAAATAGTTCTCTACGATCACCCTCCGGATCGAATCTCAGATCTGTTTGGCTCAGATCTACTGAGTGTTTGTCTTCCTCTCGCTCTTTTTCAACTTAGTTAGGCACAATTATACACCAACAAAATCTCCACCACACCAACAACTGCTGAAGATCTGAAGCACTGCTTATGGATCTCGACAATACTTCTTACAACAAAAAAGTAACCTGGATTGCGTCCCTCTAGCTGGCCTCTGCGTGAGCAGACTAGCCCAGCGCAACACAGGCTGCTCCTGCGTCCCTCTGGAAGGCACTGCGCTGTCTTTGCGTCACCCAGATGGGACTGTGTTAGACCCTGCGTAGGCTATGCTGGGACTACGTCCTCCTGCTGCTGAGTTGCCCTCTTCGGATCTGCTGCTTTAGTTGCTACCCTACAAAAAATATGTCTTCAACTGATTCCCTGGAGATTCAGCTCGATCTGCAATCACTCTGATACCATGTGAAAATTTCTGAATACAACAATACATAAATCCTACTGCAGTATCTTGATTTACTTCTCCTACTTGTGGTTTAATTATACAAGTTATTTTTAGAAAATATTCAGAAAATACCAAAGTAACTCATTCAACAAAGTGACACAAATTTTTCGGACAAATGTCCCTGGAAAAACCTAATGCGGGAAAATTGGTGCAACAGATATGAGGGTTTATTATTATTAAGTAGAATCTGAGTACAACAAATCTGGGCACCTTACTGGTTGACCCGACAGAGAAAAATAGATTTGCAGCAATACTTGCTGTTCTGAAGACTGAAAATTGGACTAATTCACACCCTCAAAATGGGATTTACAGAACCCAGTCCCTTTCTGCCTCTAGAAACCCCAGTGCTACCTTGAATATTCCTGCGTCAGCCCTGCTAGCCTATGCGTGCCCCTGCGCTGCTCAGAAGGGGACTGCATAACCCCAGACTGGGTGATGCAGTCCTTACGCTGACCTAGATGGCCTCTGCATAACCTTTGCGCTGTGCAGCTATTGCGTAGCCTCAGCTTCCTCTGCGCTGCTCCTCTGCCTCTTGCTGACTCTTGGCTTCAAGATCAGATTATCCCCTTAGCCAATACTACCCCTCGTTGCAGCTGAAACTCTTCTGGAAATTCTTAGCAAACTCGCCCTAGAATTCCAGCTTAATCTCAATGCTCTGCCTCTGTGTGTGTGTCTCCAACTGACCCCCAAGACTTTCTCTTATACTTTTTCGTTGACACATCAACTGCCGCGATTTAATCTCTTATTGACAGCTTAGATAAAAAGACTTCTTGATCCGTGTCACTTAGAACATTTCATCACATGTGTTTAATTAATTCACTTTAATTTTTCTAATTCCCCAAGTTAGACTTAGGGTCCTCATTAAAAAAATTAATTATTTTAATATCTCACACACCGGATGAAATTTCTCCGAACTCTTTCTGGGTTTTGGAGGTCTTTTGTGTCTTAGTCACTCCACAAAATTTTAGGGCTAGAGCACACTTGATGCTACCCCAACACTCAAAATCTCAACACGTGTGAGGGAAATTTTGACACCAAGCCAATTTATAGCATGATTCGCTTTGCAGATACAAATAAACTAGTGATTGGGGAGGTGTATGAGCAGATGGATAGCATGTTGGGGCAAATAAAAGATGTTGTTAAGGAAAATGATCCCAACATGTATTCAATGATTCACAACTGTGTGTGTGCACGGTGGAATAAACTTAATGTTCAACTACATGCCTTGGCGTATATCCTTATGCCAAAATACTACTCTCCATCTTGGTTGGGCCAACCTGCACCTGGGGGTGGGGTTAGGATCAAACCTCATACAGATCTAGAGGTACAAGTGGGATATATGAAAGCATTAGACAAGTTGGTCCCTGACAGGGAGGCGTGTGCTAATCTGCGCCTTGAATTAAGCAGATACTTCAGTTGCACCGATTTGTTTGGTTCTTTGCATGCAATGGAATATAGAGACAGATTTGATGCTCTCACATGGTGGGAAGCATATGGCGGGATGGGAATTTTGCCAAAATTGGAAAAATAAGTTCTCTTAGGTTGTAAATACTTCTTCTGCAGGGGGGTGGTGTTGGAGCACCTACAACTTCATCCATAATGTGAGAAGAAACAAACTCAGTGAAAACTGAGCACAAAGCTTGGTTTATGTGCACTACAACTTGAGGTTGTTGAGTCATTATTGTGATCAGGCTTATGAGGATCTATTGTATAAAGTTTGGGACAACAACCCAAAGGATGATAATTTGGAGGACGACACTATACATCTAGAAGAATTGGAAGCAGAACTTTTGAGAGATGAGGATGAGTCAACAACATGCATGCCATCGCCACACCCACCATCTAGTACCAATGCCAGTGTCAGTATTCGAGTTCCAACTATTGTTCCTGTGCTGACACAACCTCCACCTACATCCTCACATGGAGGGCATGTGCCTTCTAGTTATGGTCGTGGTACTATGTGGGAGGAGACTGCTGGAAGACCGCCATTACCATGAGTTGCTAAAAAATTAGACATTTCTCGTGGCAAGAGGCCAAGCAATAGATAAAATAGATTCATAGTTTACTAGTATTTTCTATTTTCTAGTAGTTTTTAACTTTTTATAACTGTTGAAACTTGACTCTTTCAGATTTATTATGATATTTTTTGTAAACAATATATGAAAATTTAAGTTTGAAGTTTGAAACTTTGAAGTTGGCAATTATAAGTTTATAAGTCATTATGCATTATGAATATGATGCTTCATGAAAGTTGAAAGTTGTTTCATTTCGTTTCATTTTATAACATTTCATTTCATGTTAAATATTCTTTGTTGTAATGGTTACACTTAGCTTACATGTACAACTATGGTGATCGATGACTCAATGATGATAAATGTTATATATTTAATTTTGAAAGCTTGAAACTTTAAGATTGATGAATCATGAGACTCAAGAGTCAATATGTTGTATGTTTCTAACTTGTGGATGTGGTTGATGAAGATTATAACTTCTAGATGATTGATGTTATATGGTTCAATCTATGTTTTTATATTTTTTATGTCTAATTCACCATTCTACATGCTTTTGTTGACATTTATGCATCAATATATATATATATATATATATTATTAAAAAAAGGCTCCCCGAAACGCTCTCAGATCAGGAGCTTTTAAAAATGGCGCTCCCGCTCCCGCTCCCTAGTAACCTTGGACGATATATACGAAATGATTTACAGGGCCCATTCAAGGAGAGGCTCAATAAATGGTTCAAATGCTTCAAAAGAAAGCTGAAAGGCTCCCCAAGAAATATCTATAAAGGATGACTAGACCTCGGGCTCAAGAATATTGTTGCACAAACTAGCAAGGCCTAGTTTGTAGGCTAGAGCTCGGAGGCACAATAACAATTTGGGACAAAGGCCTACTGTCACCACCACCTAAGTCCCCTTCTTTGCTCGGATTTTCACCGACGAGAGGAGTTCTAGTATGGAGGAAATCACTTAGGATGATGGAATCAATGATGAGAAATGATTTACAACTGTTGGAAATAATGTTGATACTGAGAGGGGCAGGTGAATCAATATTAAGGCTAATTTAAACTTTTATGCCAATTTATCTTTACTCATTCAAACTTGGAATCCACTATATGAGAGAAACCATTAACAAATCATAACAACAACCGTATTTATCAACACAAGCACACACATCATGTGCAACACACATATGACACAGAGGTTTAATGTGGAAACCCTTCCAAGATAAAAACCACCAAAGCTTGTTTTGTTATTGATGTAAATATGATCACCTACTCTATTGCATCAGATTTTGTTTGTGAGCCACCACTCACAAGACGTACCAACTCCCTTTGATTGTTTGCTAACACCCACTAGCAGGAAGCACCAACTCCCTCCTTTTGTAGACACCTGATCAACTTACCAGAAGCACCAACTTCATGGATTTATTGCAAGTACCAACTTGTAGCTCCTTGGATTTATGCAAGCAACAACTTGCAGGAGGCACCAACCCCCAACCGTTTTCGGACACCCACAAGAGATGGAAGCACCATATTCTTGTATGTAGGCTCCAACCCACACTCAATGAGGAACTACTGTTCTCTGTAGTGTTTATTTTTTGTAGCATCAGAAAGTGCTCAGTTTGAAATTTTATGGAGAGGCTTAGACACTGGTATTCCAAAGAACACAGAAACTGTTTATGAAATTTCTACTAGGTTAATGTTTTATTAAAATAATTAATTATTTTAATGGGGACCCTATGTCTAAACTTAGGGAAATTAAATAATTAAAGGGCATTAATAAAACATGAGTGAGAATGATCTAGAAAACAAAGATCAAGTCATGTTATAATCTTAGCTGTTAATTAGAGATTTAATCTCGACCGTTGATGTCTCAACGAGAAGACTATAAAGGAAGACTTGAGGGCCATTGGAAAGACACACCGACTTGATCTAGAGTTCGAAATTTTTGGGGCAGGGTTGCTGAGAAATTTGAGCTAGAGATTTGAGCAATGAGGGGCAGAGATAATATTCAGAGAGGAAGAAATTTTCTCAACCAGTGGAGGATCAGTCAGAGAGAGGCAGACGTGATATAACCAAGCCAACGCTGAAGGAAGATGGGATAACGCAGTGACTGCGTAGGGCTAACGTAGAGGCAACGTAGAGACAGAGGAGGGTTTCCAGAATTTTGCTTCTACATCAGTTTTGGACACTGGGATCCGGAAAGTGACTCCGGGAGGTTGTCCCTCAGGGTCCACAGAGGCAAAATGACTTGGTTGGGGTTGAACGTTGAGCCTGGAAGGGGGTGACGCAGACGCTGGAAGGTCCAGTGTTGGGACTGCGCAGAGCCTCCCCAGGGTAGGGTTTTCTTCATCCAGATCAGCCTGGAACTTAGTGATTGAGTGAGGTAAATCGTCACAAATTCTTCTGCCAATATTTCTCTCTATAACTGAATTACCTAGGGGTATTCAAAGATGTATTGAGAAACTGCTACTGCTTATTAATAAAACCCTCAGATTTGCTGCATCGGTTTTCCTGCATTGGGTTTTGTCGGGGACTTAGTCCAAAATAAAGGTGTCATATGTGTGATTGATTTCCTTGTTCAGTTTCCTTGTTTCAAAATCTTGAGTATTATAGTGTAGGCTGCTTCAGTGATTGCTTCAGTATTTCATGTATGATTAAAAAATAATTGTGTAAAGTAAATTACATAATAGAAGAAGTAATCTAGTTGGTTGTAGCAGGATTCCTTAGATTGTTAGGATCTAGGAATTTTCACATGTAGATGGCAGTGACTCTGCCTGATATCAACTTTGTTCTCCTCTACAACCTTTCCTCTACACAACCCATGCAACACTCTGCCTTCTTTGCTCACTCTGCAACATACACTCTGCTCTCGGCCCTCTTCTACTCCATAGGTTCTCTCGGCCTCTCACAACAATACAGACACACTTGGGCCTCTTTCCTTTGCATAGGCACTCTCAACCTCTTCTCTGCAGCACATATACACTTGGCCTCTTCTTAGCGGCCACTCACTTAGAGCTCTACACTCAACACACTCAACAACGCTGCATTCCCCCTCACTTTACTCAATCTGCAATCTTGGTTTTGTTTCACTGCTACACAGTGATCGATGCTGTCTCTATTGTCTCTGCAGCACAATCTCTGCAAGCGTACTTTTGCATGGCTCCTGCTACAAATCCACTGCAACTTCATTAATCACTGAGAATGGGCTCCATCTACAGCTGCATTACAATTAATGCTAAGAATGTCCACTTGTGTGTCTCCCATACTGAGAATAGATTCTCAGTCAAATTGAACCCTACAACAAGGCTCTGTCATGCTGCTGTAACTTGTGTTCTCAGTCACGACAACTAATATAATGCGAAGTATGGATATCTGAGTGAATCCCTATGCTGAGAGTTAAATCGTCCACTCTAGATAGGTGTTCCAGGCTTACAAATTGATCCTAGTGAACAACTCGTACCTCAAGCATGGCTTTCTTGCTTCAAGTCAAGATCTTCTGCGCCCAACCATCTTTTTCATTTAATTTTTCATGGTGTGCAAGAAAGATCGGGGAAAGCTAGTTTTCATTTGAACCAGGCCCATTAAATTTGCTCTACAAGTCAATGTCCTTGCTGCCTTGTTTATGTTCTCTGCAGCTGCTATTAATACTGACATCAGTTCTGATCCTCTGCCGCAGTTAATGAAGTCACCAATAACACAGGAAGACCATGCGAAACTAATTCCTGGGTATGCCTTTCAATGTTGGTAGGGAGGTTGTGAGTCGACCCTATTTGCCTGCTTGTACGCTCGTATTAGCCTCGACCCCCGACTTGCCCGTAGGTCTGACTAGGGACCTTTTCCACTGTTTTGGGCCCGTTCTATGCATTCTATGCCAAAAGCCGAATACATTGGAAAAACTTCACAAACCAACCTCTTGGTGCAAACTTCGAGGTCTGCCACATCATCAGCTTATGCCATGCTGACATCATCTAGGCCATGTGGCACCTTCTGTATGGTGACACATGTCACCTAGATTTGGCCCACTAACCACCCAAAAATGCCAAAACTACTTGCCATGTGTCCTCCATACTGCCACATCATGCTGACGTCATCTTCCACATTGCTACCAACACATCACCATGAGCTAATCACACTCCGCCAATTGTTTACCTGTACCGGATCCCACATAGGTCAGGGGTCGGGAGTCAAGGCTTTGTTCTTCTGCTAAATTTTGCTGCATGGGCCGACCTCCGACTGGTCCCAACAAGACCCACCTCCCAACTTATTCGACTACCGACTAATCCACGTGCCTAACTAGGAGCTGGTCCCACACAGGTTGGGGGTCGGGGGTCGGGGCTTTGTTCTCTTGCCAAATTCTGTTGCACGGCCTAATCTCCGACTTTGTAAATTTTTTGCATGGCTGATTTTAAAATGGAACTATTTGTAATGCTATGCAAAGTATCCATTTCAATTTAATTTAGTGTGCAAAGTATTCTCCATGTCTTGCAGGCTAAACAAAATGTTTTTGGTAATTGTTTCTGAGTTTTTGTGTGAGAAAATGTTAATTAAGTTTACTGTTTAACATATTATATCAGAAATACACAGCAAGAGAAATTCACCATAGCATAACACAACAAACTGATGAGGCAGTTCACCTCTCCTGGGCTACATCTGTCGGGTCCAAGGCTCTCAATGGGCATGTCCTTGCTCTATCAAGTTGCTCAAAATGGTTATACAGTGAAATATATGCCTAAACAGGCAAAACAAGCTGTAAATTTGACTTCAGAAGACAAAAATAAGCTAAAAATGGCTTTTGTTTCACCTCAAATAGTGAAGTACAACCCAAAACAACTCCATCTCCCTGATGGCCCTTTCCTCTTTCCTGAAGAAAAAATGGCTGAAGAACACCTCTGTTCACTCTGCAACTTGTCCCAAACACTCCAGAATGCTCAAGAAACCCAAAATTGACTAAAATTTCATCCAAATTGGTTCAATATTGTGAAAGTTATGACCTTAACAAGCTTTTGCCCAGTGGCACTGCAAAACCTCCTCCAAAACTGGAGGAACTCTAGTTAACTCCGACAAAATGGCGGAATTACTTAAAAGGTAGAACTGCACACTAAATTTGGGGGCAATAATAAATTTAACTATTAGTTAAAGTCTGGTTCACATGTTGAAAAGGCAGACGGTTAATCTTCGTTAGCGGATAATGTTTTAGCCCCCGCCCATGGTCACGGGTCGGAGGTCCTGTGGTGAGGGCTAACCCCAAAGGGGCTTAACCCATTTAATCCGTCGGTTCAAATGTTTATGCCATGGTTCTTCGCCGGTGGCCCTATGGCGATGGCGCTGGCCCTGAGGGGCTAGCCCCCCAACCTTCTGCCCGTTTAACAAAATACACGACCCGACTGTGTGTTTACCAACGACCCGACTTGTTCAACCGCTCGTTATCCAATGACTTGACTCGCGTTTACATGTTGCCCGACCTTTCGTTCAACAACATCTCCTCTGCTGTGTTGGTCGGGTTGACCTCTGCCCGAGGAGTCGGGTCAAGGGTTTGACCCCCCTTGCCCTCCAAACTTTGCAACACATTTTTGACCAATGGCCTAGGGCCACGTGGCAGCCTCCGGGTAGGCCACGTGGCACCCTCCAACAGGCCTATAAAAACTTAATAAAAAAATGAAATTTTGCCATTCAAATTTTTTTTGCAATGACAAATTCTTTTGGTCAAAAAGTCTTGTTTTGGAGGTTATTGGGCTATTTCAAACCTCAATAACTTTCACATATGACATCGGATTTGAGTCCCATTTGCGGCTCCAAAATTGCAGCGACGAGGCCTTTCCGGTCGTTCAGATTGCAACCAATTTTGAGCATTTCCATTTTTGAGCATTTTTTCAACTTGGACATTATCACCTAATCACACCTCCCAAATGGGAAGCTTTTGGATCCCAAAAGCTCTATGAATTACAGAAACTGAAGATGAGGAGACTGATTCTCCGCTCTCCCAACCTTGAACCACTGAAATCTTCCTGACTTCATCAAATTGAGCTTCTCATAAAAAGATAAATTCTTCCTTGAATCTGTTGACCGACTGTTGCTAACCTTGACTGAGTCATGATGCAAATTTTTGAAATTTGCAGAAAAACAACTATAATTTGCAGAAATCATATTGTTCCTACAATGGTCTACCTTCCAAGGAAACTGAAAATAAGATTCACCTTGCCAACTGTCCTCATGGCGAATTTTTGCCGAATGAGCCATGTACTTGTGTCGATTCGCGACCAAGTTTTCTCGCCATACCAATCTGCCATTCTGAAACTAGCATTGATCCATGCTGAACTTTGTGTCCTCTTTGCTTGCATACTTTTCCCTTTCTTGGATTCTTGCACCACTTTGCACCGACACTTTGTTCTCTGCACTGATCGACACCAAAGACACTTTCTGCAACATCTTGTCATCTTTTTCCAAAGACGACCTGCTTTCAGACTGAAACATATCATCATTTAAATCAGCAATAACATGAAAAGGATTATGTACAAAATCTTTTTGCTTAATCATCAACAAAGTCAAATTTTGACTTGCATTGACAAGCCTTTTCAATTGCCCTGCATTCACTAAAGAAGATTCTAGCTTCTTCTGATGTGCTCTCACAATAAACTCCTTGCCATCCTTGAATAGATGATACCTGTTCTCATGGCGATGGAAGATTTCTTTTTTGTCATATAAATACGGACTACCCAACACCACACTTGTAATGTCAAGCGGTACCACATCTAGTTCAACCATGTCAACATAACGAGTTGTTATGGCGAAGCGCAACATGCACTTCTTTGAAACTTGTAAATTAACATCCTTGCAAATCCATCCAAGTGGATATGGCTTTGGATGTGGAATGGTCTCAAGTTTCAGCTTCTTGACTAAGTCTTCTGAGATGAGATTCACTTGTGACCCACTGTCAAATAGTGTGTCTATCTTTGTGTGTTTTGAGATTATCCTCACATGAAACAGCTCTATCCTCCTCTCTTCATTTGGAGCTTCTATGTGACAGTTTAAAGTGCTAGAACTGGGATTTGTTTCTTTTACAATCTCTTTCCCCTTTATGTTCTTTAGTACCATGGCTATGCTTTTAGTTTCATCACCTGATTCAGACCCTAAGTCTTGTTCAGTAGTTGCAACCGTTTTGCCCTTTTCTTTGGCCTTATCATTGGTTTTAAATTTTTCCGGTTTCAGCTCCGGATGAAGTTTCCAGCAATGGTCTTCATCGTGGCTTGTTTTGGAATAGTTTTTACAAAAGAATTTTCCTTTTCCTTTCCTAGAGTTTGCATTTATTTTTCTACCTTTTCCTTTAAATTCACTACCCTCATTCCCATCAAAAGATTGTTTACCTCTAGCCTCTAAATGTGTGGCTTGAACACAAACCTCGTCTAGACTAGTAGGATTGAACATAAAGATAGTATGTATAAGATCGCTGTGTAAACCACCTATATATTTCAGCAAAGTCTCTTGACTATGCAAATCAATTCCAAGTAATAAATCCCTTCGTCTAGACTCTTGAGTGTAATCTTGAACACTTTGTCCCTTAAGTTGTCTAAAACTTTGCCAATTCATGATAGCCTTTTGTAAATGAGCTAATGGATAAAATTGATGTTTAATTGCAGAAATAAATTCAGCCCATGATAAAGTGATCGTACCATGTTTTTTAATTTCATCCTTGGTCTTGGCTTCCCACCATACCAATGCTGCTCCTTCCATTCTCAAAGAGGCTAACTGAATCTTGGTGTAGTCTTCATGAAGGTTTTGTATCCTCAAATAAACTTCCAACTGTCTTATCCAATTGTCAAGTTTCTCTGCATTGACCTCACCATTAAACATAGGCAACTCAAATTTAACATCTAGCTTTAAAAATGGACTTTTACCAGTGGTTTTAGACTTGTGAGATTGATTCACCAAAGTTGAGGATGACGATGTAGAGGTAGAGGATGAAGATGGGGATGGTGGATCACCATTTCCTCTGTGTCCTTTCTTTGACTTGTCATCACTTTTCTTTCCCCCTGAAGAACCCTCTTCTTCTTTCTGATGTCTAGACCCTTCTCCAACAAGCCTATCATTCCTTTCTTGGTAGAGTATCCTTACCATCTCTATTATGTCTAGGAAAGCCTTTCGGAACACCCGTTCCTCTTCTTTGGGATCAATGTCTTCAAGAGCTTCTCCTTCTCTTGAAGACATGCTTGAGGCTGCTTCTATGGCCCTTGGAGGTGGCTGTCTGGCCCTTCTTGGTTGAGGATTACTTTGTGCTCTAACCAAGTGTTCTTCACCTCTCTTGAGTTTAAGCCTGGTAAACATCAAAACTTGCAAACAATCAACTATATCTTTGCACAAGAACAAATGCAGAGTAAAAATCTAGCTCCTAAGGCTCAAATCCTGAGCTCTAATACCATCTGATCTGAAAGTGGAACTATTTGTAATGCTATGCAAAGTATCCATTTCCATTTAATTTAGTGTGCAAAGTATTCTCCATGTCTTGCAGGTTAAACAAAATGTTTTTGGTAATTGTTTCTGAGTTTTTGTGCGATGAAATGTTAATTAAGTTTACTGTTTAACATATTATATCAGAAATACAGAACAAGAGAAATTCACCATAGCATAACACAGCAAACTGATGAGGCAGTTCACTCCTCCTGGGCTACATCTGCCGGGTCCAAGGCTCCCAATGGGCATGTCCTTGCTCTATTAAGTTGCTCAAAATGGTTATATAGTGAAATATATCCCTAAATAGGCAAAACAAGCTGTGAATTTGACTTCAGAAGACAAAAATAAGCTAAAAATGGCTTTTTTTTCACCTCAAACAGTGAAGTACAACCCAAAACAACTCCATCTCCCTAATGGTCCTAGTGGCCCTTTCCTCTTTCCTGAAGCAAAAATGGCTGAATAACACCTCTGTTCACTCTGCAACCTGTCCCAAACACTCCAGAATGCTCAAGAAACCCAAAATTGACTAAAATTTCGTCCAAATTGGTTCAATATTGTGAAAGTTATGACCCTAACAAGTTTTTGCCCAGTGGCACTAGAAAACCTCCTCCAAAACTGGAGGAACTCTAGTTAACTCCGACAAAATGGCAGAATTGCTTAAAAGGCAGAACTGCGTGCTAAATTTGGGGGCAACAATAAATTTAACTGTTAGTTAAAGTCATGTTCACATGCTGAAAAGGTGGATGGTTAATCTTTGTTGGCGGATAATGTTTTAGCCCCTGCCCATGGTCACAGATCGGAGGTCCTGTGGTGAGGGCTAACCCCAAAGGGGCTTAACCCGTTTAATCCGCCGGTTCAAATTTTTATGCCACGGTTCTCCGCAGGTGGTTGTATGGCGATGGGGCTGGCCCTAAGGGGCTAGCCCGTTTAACAAAATACACGACCCGACTGTGTGTTTACCAACGACTCGACTCGTTCAATTGCCCATTATCCGATGACCCGACTCGCGTTTACATGCCGCCCGACCTTCCGTTCAACAACATCTCCTCTTCTCTGTTTGTCAGGTCGACCTCTGCCCGAGGAGTCGGGTCAAGGGTTCGACCCCCCTTGCCCTCCAAACTTTGCAACACATTTTTAACCAATGTCCTGGGGCCACGTGGCAGCCTCCGGGTAGGCCACGTGGCACTCTCCAACAGGCCTATAAAAACTTAATAAAAAAATGAATTTTTGCCATTTAAATTTTTTTTGCAATGACAAATTGTTTTGGTTAAAAAGTCCTGTTTTGGAGGTTCTTGGGCGATTTCAAACCTCAGTAACTTTCACATACGACATCGGATTTGAGTCTTGTTTGCGGCACTAGAATCGCAGCGACGAGGCCTTTCCGGTCGTTCAGATTTCAACCAATTCTGAGCATTTTTTCAACTTGGACATGATCCCCTGATCAGTGGCCCGACCCTACTCCAAAAATGTTTAAGTCCAAAATTTCTTTAACAAAGAGATTTCTCATGAAACATGTAGTCATTGTGGAACCTTGAGCCATGGAACCATGTCTATTGACCTTTTGATCTGCAAACTTTGACTGAAAATATCTCTCTATCCAAGAGGCCATTTGTAGACTTCAATATATTGTGGGAAATATCTTTCTGAGCAAAATCCAACTATGCCATCTTCAAGAGCATATGAGCTAGTCTTCTGATGCAGAAATGCCTCCAAAGCCTGGGACTCCCAACCATCATAGTCATCATTCTATGGCTTCTCCAATAAACCTGCTACTATGATGATTCTCTACAAGAGACTGCATCAACCATGGGACTACCCCTGAGCTTGATAAACCAAGCACATTACTGCTAGCATCAACTCCCATCACAAATATTCTAGTAGACATCAAGCCAACACATCTGCTACATCCAACAATCTGACAATGCCAACTTGTCTAACAGATCTCCCAACATGACTGTTGTCATCAATGCCAACACATTTGCTACCACTAGCCCTCTAGGAAATTACAACTCTCCAAATATCTCCCCTTTTGGCATTGGTGGCAACACCTCATCACCTCTCCACATTGATGGCCAATCCTCATGCTGCTTTCACACTTCTCCTTGCATGAACCACTTATGGATTTCTCTTTTCATCTCGGGCCATCACAACTTACTCTCCAATGAGCTTCTCTCCCTTCGACATCAATGGGAAAGGGATATAAGCTGATTCTTTTCCCTCTTACAATCAATGACTGAGGGTCTGGCTACTAATGTGCAATTTGCTTCTGCAAACTTCTCATCTCAAGGGATGATATTTCTAATGAGGCATTAGAAGTCTGTCACCCAAGCTCATCTCTCTTGTAGTTGCTGCTGCTCTATGAACCCGACATATGTGATATGCTCCCCCTAAACATATTCTTCCTCCTCCTTGATAATCCTCCAATTCTAGAAAACTTATGGCTTCTGGTCGAGTACTCTCTTTTCCAATGCATATTTTGTATCAGTTAAAAGGAAACTGCTACTAATTAACATTGCTCGTGGTATTGCTGCTGCATGCAAATACCAACCATTAATGATGCATTTTGGCTTGCTCTTTACTGTTGCTGCTGGCAGGAATTTTCTCACTTCTTCTGAGCATCGTCATTAACCAAGTCTGCTCCCCCTAAGATCATGCTACTCCAAAGAGGGACTGCTGCTTAACTAACACCAATTGCAGCAAAAAGTTGATACAAATTGGCAAAAGTACCAAGAAAACTCTAATAGCTCCTTCTCAAAAAGAAATGCCCATTTGCACAAAAGGCTGCTCCATACGAATAGCAAACCCAGATCGCCAATTTCCATAGAGATACCAATTGAAGGCTAAGGGACATTCAAAGCTTGTACCCATTGTGTTTCAGGAACACAAGATTGCTAGGAAAAATCATATTCACAACTTAAATGAAATGAGGGTATTTCACCCAAGATGTAGACCTTTCATTTCCTATGCAATCTTTCTTCTGAGGCTGAAGATTGTTGCCTGCTACTGCTTAACGAAGCAGCTCCCCCCTGAGCCAATGCTCTCTGATCTCCTTCAGTTGCTTCCTTGCATCTGCGTGGGGACAGATTGTGTGGACCTGACTTGACTGTGGGCTTCTTGTCATTCCTCAATTCTGCTGCAACACCTCTTCTTCCACAACATAAAGTATTGTTGTGTACTTTTGAAATCATGCTGGTTGCTCTCTCCTTTCCATTGCTATGCTAATACATTTGAAATAAGCCAATTAATTACTGTAATCAACAAGGGACTCGGTCATACCTTCAATGTTCAGATGCATCTCTCTATATAAGCTTTGTTAAGCCCACATCTGACTTATTCAGCCTCCCTTGAGGCCATTCTCTTCCTTTAATGAAGAGAAACAAAGGATCTACTCCCATTGAGCAATTCATCCTCCTCCTTCATCCAAACCTTCTTTGGCCGAGCCTTGGAAACAACATTTCTTTCCAACTTCTCCTATTTTCATTCCTCTCTCTTTCTCCATATCTTCTTGCTTCCTTTTTGCCTTACTGAGGGGTTTACTACGAGGGTAAGATGACCTTTCTTCTTGTTTTTCTTTTGATTTATTCCTCCTCTTTTCAACCTGTCCTTCTGACACAAAGCATTGAAAACAAACTCGTATTCTTCTACTTTATTGTTCCTTTTCGTCTTCAAATCCCGAGCTGCTACATTTGCATGCATATGCTGAGAAGCAGGCTTTGTCTTCTTATATCTGTAGCTTGATTCCTTGTGCCCAAAATTGCCACAGTTGTAGCATTCTACATTACATAAGAATGGGGCAAAGGAATTGCTATAACTGACAACATTTTTGTCAAGGCCACCACTGTTGCCAGCATATCTGTCCCTCGGCATCTCATGCCTTGTTGGGTCACTTCCACCCAACACACTTTGATTTCTTGCATTCCATCTACAGTCTCTAGCTTTATGCCCATAATTGTTGCAAGAAAAACAATGCCCATGAAAATGGTTTTTGTAATAGAAGTTACCTTTTCCTTGAAGGCTTTGTCCTTGAGGGTTGAAGGACCTCTGTTGGTCCTTCATTTGCCTTCCATGGCTGTCTTGCATTCTTCCTTGTTGTTGCTTGGCTCTCTTCTGCAGCTCTTCTTGCTATTGCTGCTTAGCATTTTGCTATTGCCTTTTCTTCTCTTGCTGCTGCTGCTATCCAACAACTTCTTTTCCTTTGTTGTTGTTGGAATCACAGCCAACCTTGATGAGAGGGCATCTCTTGTTCCCAAGATCTCTTCCAAGGCCTTTTTTCTCTCCTCAAGCTTCTGATATTGAGACAACTCTTTATTTTATTTTCTAGTTCATGTCCCAATGAGATTACTTCAACTTGTAGTCTCTCATAGTGAGCTTCTCTTTCATTTAGCTAATTGGTCATCATGCCATTCAACCTGCTATCCTCTTCTTGTTGAGCATTAATATTGACTATTGTTTTTCTCAACATATCATTCTCAACTTCATATTCTTGCAACTGCTCTTTTTGCTTGAGATTAGCCTCTAACAGATCCTTGACCTCTTTTAGAGCAAAGATCAACTTATTTCTAAAGTAGATCCTTTCATCTAGATCCTTTCTTCGTTATCAGAGGTGCTAGCTGAGCTACCACAAAGTTCTAAAATCCTCTCCGTGTCCATGGTGTCTTCCACATGTCTGAGGGGTATCCCTTCTTCATCACTACCAGGGGTACTCTTATTTTCTCCTATAGATGAGCACACTTGGGATCCCTCCTCTTCTTCAGAGGATCCCTCTTTTGCTTTTGCTACTAAAGTAGGTCTATCTACATCACTACTAGATGCATTTCTATCTTCAGAACCTTCACATCTAGAATATAAAAGACCTATTTTTTCACACTTATTACAGAGCAATAACATACCTTCTGAGCAACATGGCCTCTCTTCTGATTCTTCATCATCAACTCGAGTGATGGGCATCAACTTAAGGAAGAAGGATCTTCAATATTTTGTGAATCTTTCCTCTGGGATGCCCTCTCCTTCTTCCTTCTCTTCTTTTCATTATCAACAGTCTTCACTGATTCAGGTTCACTTCTTGAGCAACAAGGTTCATCAGCCTCCTCTTGAGCCACATTGCTAACTTCTCCATACAGACATTGCAATCTGTCTAGCATTTCCTTTGTTGTCCCATAGTGCCTTACTTTATAAGCATATAGCTTAGACAACCCTTTCATGATGATTTCCTTGGCTTCTCTATTCAACTTACTCTTTTCTTCATGCAGTATGGAGCACCCTACATCAAAATCCAAAGCCATTAAATAGACTTCTATTCTAACCTTCCATACTACATATTATGATCCATTTTACATTAGAGGAAATTTTATCCTAAAAGTTCCCATGAATTTTTCACGTAATTTCCATGTCATAACATGTAAACCAATCAAAATCCTTTAAATTTAAAAAGAGGTACATGTAAATATTTTGGGGGGGAAATAAGAAAAGCTACCTTTTTAATTGTATTTTTGGTTTATCTCCTTATAGGTTTACTCAAATTTCAAGTGTACACACTCGTTGGATGCAGAATTAAATTTTGCATCCAACGAGTACCCATCATGCATACTTTTGAGAACACCCACATTGATAAAAAATGAAGATACATTAAAAAAACGTGTTGAAATGTAATATCCCAAAATGGAATAATGCATTGATACACAAACACAATATTTGAAACATAGAAAATGTACATGTAAAGTTATGATCAACACAGATATAAACAAAATAGATGAGCCATTTTATTCCATAGTAGATGATTCAGTTACAATAGTGTACAAAATAAAGGTACTCTAGCCAAAGAGATGGCCTAGAATGACCCTGAAAGCATGCCACAACTAGCACTGCGTAACTGGAGAGCTGTAGGAAGCAATATTGCGCTGTCCCTTCAGCAGATGATGAACATATGACTACTGGCTCAAAGGGAAATGCAGATCTATGGAGCTCAAGAGTTCTGATGATGCCAAGATTTCTGATCTGGGCACTATGATGGAAACCCAAGATAACCCATAAAGGATTTTCTAGATCTATGAGTCTAGGAAAATCACCCTCTTAGGGTTTCACTCTAGAGTCTACAACTGTTGGGTCTGCAGATCTGAGCTAGATCTGATCATATGATGGCTGCAATATGATGTACAACCAGATATAAGCTTGAAGGGCTGATCTCTTCTCTAGATCTCCAAGCTAGAAGCTTGAGATCTTGTCTCTTTTCCCTCCTCCTCAAAATGCAGCAACTGAATATGCAGCTGCTTGGAAAACTGCGCTATACAAGAGGGAGAGACTCAATGCCTGCTGAAATGTGCTGCAATAGGCTCCAGGCTAATGGAAACAGTGATGGCAAAGTGAGGGATGATCCCTCACAGGATTCCTATCTGAAATGCTAGAAACTTCCTTCCTCCTCTGGATCTGCAATGATGGACTGCGCAATCCTTGATGGGACTGTTGCTGATAGGAGGTCAATAACCTTTGGCCTGATGCCAGATCTGAAATGAGACTCCGGGAATGCTGATCTTGAAGTCCAAGGTGATAGGAATAATCCTTCATTGGTTCTCCAGTTGAAATACTGAAGACAACCTCCTCCTCCCAAACCGATCTTCAGAAATTGCATAATTCTTGAAGGTATGTGTTCTCCAGAGAGTGGAAATAGTGTGGCACCAATGCCTGACGATGAATGGAAGCTCAGAATAACCTTCCCAGAGTAGGCACACAAGTCCCCCGTGGGTAAGGGTGGGATTCCCACTCGGGAACACCCTGTGCAAAACAACACTGCAGATTTAGCTAAACAACATAAGAGTCCTTGATGGGACTGTTGCTGATAGGAGGTCAATAACCTTTGGCCTGATGCCAGATTTAAAATGAGGCTCTGGGAATGTTGATCTTGAAGTATAAGGTGATAGGAATAATCCTTCATCGGTTCTCTAGCTGAAATACTGAAGACAACCCCCTCCTCCAAAACTGATCTTCAAAAATTGCCTAATTCTTGAAGGTATGTGTTCTCTAGAGAGTGGAAATAGTGTGGCACCAATGCCTGATGATGAATGGCAGCTCAGAATAACCTTCCCAGAGTAGGCACACAAGTCCTTCGTGGGTAAGAGTGGGATTCCCGCTCGGGAACACCCTGTGCTAAACAACACTGCAAACTTAGCTAAACAGCATAAGAGTGCATGGAATGTCAAAAGACAACTCTAGATCTAAACAGATCACAAAATCATAAACTAAATCCTGCCTCCAATGTTGCCTTCATCTTCATTATATACAAAGTGAGCCTTCCCAAGCCCTGGCCCACCTCTAAATTGCACTGTGCATGTGGACATAAGCCTCCATGTTTGACTGCGTTGTCTCTCCAAGTCCTCCATCATGTCTACATGCAATGTGCACCCTCTCCATCATGTGTGCATTAAATGCACTACTTTCTCCAACACTTCATCATGAATTCTCTATGATCTTACATTAGATTCCTTCCATGATCTTAGTTGACTGCTTCAACCTCTATGATCTATCTCATTAATGAGACATGATCTCTACTCCTTTCATATTAGTAGCTGCTCCACTACTCCATTATGTAGATCTATGTTTAATTAATCCACATTCACATATCAAAAGTGGATCTTATTCATCTTTGAGGATTATGGGTCCCTCCACCCTTTTATTTACTTAATTAATTAAGAAAATTAAGAACTCTAATATTCCAATTATCTTGTGAAAAATTGGGAATATTATATGAAACGCATTTTTTCAATATATGTTCATTTTTTTATTATCAATGTGGGTCTTCTCAAAAATATGCATGATGGGTACTCGTTGGATGCAAAATTTAATTCCACATCCAACGAGTGTCTACACTTGAAATTTGAGTAAACCTATAAGGAGATATGCCAAAAATACATATAAAAAAAGTAGTTTTCTTCTTTTTCCTCCAAAATTCATAACTCTTATTTTATTATTTTAACTATTATTTTATTGTTTTTCCTTAGGAGGTCACTTTTAGGCTAAAATTTCCTCTAATGAAATGGAACTCCTTTTGATACAAGCCAAGTTTGATTTTCCTTTTGATCTACCTTCAAGCGGTTAAGCTATTCTTGAAGGAACCAGGCTCTGATATCAATTGATGGAAACAATGTTGACACTGAGAGGGAGGGGGGGTGAATCAATATTAAAGCTAATTTAAACTTTTATGCCAATTTATCTTTACTCATTCAAACTTGGCATCCACTATATGAGAGAAACCATATACAAATCATAAAAACAACCATATGAATCAACACAAGCACACACATCATGAACAACACACATACGACACAAAGACTTAATGTGGAAACCCTTTCAGGAGAAAAACCAACAAAGCTTGTTTTGTTATTGATGTAAATATGAACACCTACTCTATTACTTCAAATTTTGATTGTGAGCTAGCATTCACAGGAAGCACCAACTCCCTCCTTTTGTAGACACCTGATCAACTTACCAAAATAACCAACTTTATGGATTTGTTGTAAGCACTAATTTGCAAATCCTTGGATTTATGAAAGCACCAACTTGTAGTAGGCACAACGCTGCAGAAGACACCAATCCCCAAGGCCTTTCAGACATCCACAAGAGATGGAAGCGCCAACTTCTTGTATGCAGGCTCAAACCCACACTCAATGAGGAACTTGTTAGCCATCAATAAATTTTGTCACAACAAATGATGGCTAAAACAGGGCTTGAGCCTTCAAGAGATTATTTTCATAGAAAATTACTCATTCTTGAAGCCTATGGTGTTTTCTTAAAAATGCAATCTTCACTGCTGTTCCTTCACTGTTGTTTCTTCGCTACTGTTCCTTCATTACTGTTCCTTCACTGTTGTTCCTTCGCTTTTCCTACCCCCGGCGCCCCTTGTAAAAAAGGTTTTTTCCTTTGTATTTATCCATAACTGGATTTTTACGTTTTAACACTGAAAACCAAAGTTTGCCCGACCTAAAAGCCTTCCCACTACACGACAAAAAAGGTGGCATCACCTCGGCCCCACCACGTGTTTTCACCACACATCTTTCTATTTTTCGCGCTCATCCATAACCGTTGATCTTTGGCCCGAATATCTAATGGTCCCAAACAAATTTCGCGTTCATTTCACCAATAAAACCAATCACTTGTTTTTGATGCGAAATAGGCGGTTTTTGCCTAGACACGTGTCAATCAAAGACCTGTATCGCGTTCATTCCCAGCTAAACCGCTTACCACTCATTTCGTGCGCGAAAACCATTCGTGGTTTTCCGAAACCATCTATCCACTATTTCGCTCCAATATTCAAATTAAACCCTGTTTTCGTAGGTTTTGTCTGTAGAACCTCCTCTGCATGCAATTTCTCCACCTCACTACTCCGTTCGCCCCCGCCCAGCCTCTAAAAGCAATTTAACCCAATATGCGCAGGATTTTATGTAATAATTTGTTTATGTTGTAGGTCTCATGGCGGATGAGCTGTAAAGCCATCCCACAATCACGATAAAGTGACAAAGGGTCAAGGATGACGATCCTCAGGCCAAAATCACGAAGAAAGGGATTCCACAGGTTCAAAATCATGGTTTGACTGGTGCCTCATGAGCATTGGTTATACAATGAAACCCTTGGCGCGCCAAAGACACCTGTACATTAACAAAGGAAACAGAAGAAGAACAGTGAAAGACAGTGGAGATTAAAGTTAAAGGTTAAAGTTAAAAAACCGAAGATTTAAAGACTTAACCGATGATTTACAAACATAAAGACACAGTGAATAAAGCAGAGAAATGCTTAAAGGATAAAACAGTCAACATAAAAGGTTTAAAGGCCCGAAGATGATTATAGAAGTCCAAAAGCAATAACAAGGGTTTCAAGCAACAAAGAGAGACAGATCAGTCAAGAAAGCCTCCAAATGCCACATCAGTGAGGTAATTAATCCTCAAAATGCCACCTACCAGCTAATTTGCCTCAAAAGAATACACAGTTAATGCACAGTCAGAGATATTTTCCAAAAGACAACTCAGAAGTAATTTTCAGCTACCAAAAAAGCCTCAAAGTCAACAAAAGTGACTAAAGTTGATGAAACTTAATGCAAAATTCAATTAACAGAGTTAAAAACATCAGATAATTTCTCCATTTGGCCCTTCAAAGGCCGAGAAGCACTTACTTTGTATTAATTGAACAAATAACTCTTCCTTTCACTCCACCTCTTCATTTACCTATAAATATCATATGAGGAATCCATTGTAATGGTTGGGTTTTGAATAATTATCAAGTGTAAATAGCTATTGAGGCTGCTAAAACTCTGTTTTGTAATTGAAGAAAGATAGGATGAGATGAGAAGTTTGAAGCTGTAAAGACCTACTGGACTTGAAGATTGTAACTGGTTTGAACATCAAATACACAAGCTAATTTATGGGATCCTGGTCTATGTCAATGGTGATGTGTTTCTTATTGTAATTGTTATTTTTACTTATGTTTTCATATTGTCCACTATTCTCTGATAAAGAACAACAAATATAAATTAGGATTTACTGTAAAGTACCCTAAATCTCACTGATAAATCTTTATCTCTATGTTTTTTTTCTAATTGTGTTTCAATGGTAATTCTATAGAGTATAACTAGTGAAGTGTTGGTAAGCCCATGTTTACTGAGTATAACTTGAGATATTGTCTTTGAAAATTTTCCTTTGAGAATATGCTGAAAGAAGACTAGGTTAAAAGTCTTTATTTGATCTTAAGCTATTCTTTGTTTTAAATGTGTTTCCTTGAGAATATGCTGAAAGCAGGCTAAGTTAAAAGTCTTTACTTGATCTTAGGCTATTCTTTGTTTTCTCTTGGGAGTATGTCAAAGCAGGATAGGTTCAAAGTCCTTACCTGATCTTAGGCTGCCCTTTGTCTTTCTTATATGTTTATTTCTTTCACTAACTTCTTGATGTTCCATACCATAACTCAATTTAAAAGATCCTTTGATATAGATGACTTGCCCCATAGACCACTCTTGAAATTTGTTGTGCAATTAAATCCTTTTGTGACTCCATAGCCCAATGGATTGATACTGTTTCTTACTTATCCTATCAGTTGAACCATTCTCTCAACCTGCTCACACCTTTACCCTTCAAAAGACTTCCTTCATTTTGATGATATCTCACCCAACCAAAAACAAACAAAAACCCTTGTACTTCATAACTAGCCTAAAATCATATCATAAGCCTTAAAGAAACATCTTTGAAAACACTCATAATAGAGAGATCCCTCTCTGAATCTAGGATGGCTAGATCCTTAGATTCCAAAGCAGTTTTGATGTAGGCTCTGCAGCGTTTGTACTTGCCAATCTTGCAAACTACGGAGACCTAACAAAACTAATGTTCTTTGTAGATGGCAACCACTCTACCTGATATCAACTTTTTTCTCCTCTGCAACTTTTCCTCTACACAACCCATGCAACACATTGTCTTCTCTGCTCACTTTACAACGTACACTCTGCTCTCGGCCCTCTTCTACTCCATAGGCTCTCTCAACCTCTCACATGAACACATGCACACTTGGGTCTCTTTCCTCTGCATAGGCATTCTCAGCCTCTTCTCTGTAGCATAGGCTCACTTGGCCTCTTTTCAGCAATGCTCACTCAGAGCTCTACACTTTGCTCAATCTGCAATTGGGTTTTGTTTCACCGCTACACAGTGATCGATGCTGTCTCTGTTGTCTCTGCAACACAATGCCTGCAAGCGTACTTCTGCATGGCTTTTGATGCAAGGCCACTGAAACTGCATTAATCACTGAGAATGGGCTCCATCTGCAGCTGCATTACAATTAATACAAAGAATGTCCACTTGAGTGTCTCCCATACTGAGAATAGATTCTCAGTCAAATTGAACCCTACAACAAGGCTCTTTCATGCTGCGGTAACTTGTGTTCTTAGTCACGACAACTGATATAATGCGAAGGATGGATATCTGAGTGAATCCCTATGCTGAGAGTTAAATCGTGCACTCTAGAGGGGCATTCCATGCTTACAAATTGATCCTAGTGAACAACCCGTACCTTAGGCATGACTTTTTGGCTTCAAGTCAAGATCTTTTGCGCCCAACCATCTTTTTCATTTAATTTTCCATGGCATGCAAGAAAGATCGAGGAAAGCTAGTTTTCATTTGAACCAGGCCCATTAAATTTGCTTTACAAGCCAAGGTCATTGCTACCTTGTTTATGTTCTTTGGAATCGCCATTAATACTGGGACCAGTTCTCATCCTTTCCACAGTTAATGAAGTCACCTATAACACAAGAAAACCATGCGAAACTATTCTTGGGCATGCCTTTCAATGTTGATTGGGAGGTCATGAATTGGCTTGATCTACCTGCTTGTGCGATCGTATTAGCCTCGACCCCTGACTTGCCCGTAGGTCTGACTAGGGATCTTTTCCATTATTTTGGGCACATTCTATTCATTAAATGCCGAAAACCAAATCCACGGGAAAAACTTCACAAACCAACCCCTTGGTGCAAACTTCGAGGTTCTTCCACATCATTAGCTTATGTCATGTTGACATCCTCTCAACCATGTGGCACCTTCTATATGGTGACATGTGTCACCTAGATTTGGGCCATTAGCCACCCAAAAATGTTGAAACTACTTGCCACATGTCCTCTATACTGCCATGTCATGCTGATGTCATCTTCCACGTTGCAACCAACACATCACCGTGAGCCAATCGCACTCTACCAATTATTTACCTGTACAAGGTCCCACATAGGTCGGGTGTCGGGAGTCGGGCTTCGTTCTTTTGCTAAATTTTGCTGCATGACCCGACCTTTGACTGGTCCCAACGAGACTGACCTCTTGACTTGGCAGACTGCCGACTAATCCACGTGCCTGACTAGGAGCAGGTCGCACACAGGTTGGGAGTCGGGGTTCGGGGCTTTGTTCTCTTGCAAAACTCTGTTGTAAGACCTGACCTCCGACTTTGTAAGTTTGCTGCGTGGCTCGAGCCTACTCCAAAAATGGCTAAGTCCAAAATTTCTTTAACAAAGAGATTTCACATGAAACACAGAGTCAAGGTGGAACCTTGCGCCATGGAACCATGTCTGTTGACCGTTTTATCTGCAAACTTTGACTGACAATATCTCTCGATCCAAGAGGCCATTTGCGGACTTCAATCCAAGAAGACCCAATCCACACATCAAAATTCATCAATGATCCAAAAATATCCTCCTATAAGAAATGCAAAGTTCTCAAGGGAGAGAATGATCCAAGTCAAGTGATGATACAAAATGAATTCATGTGACTCCTATTTATACACTCATTAGGAGTTCGAATTACCTAATTGGGCCTACATTAGCCACTAAAATAAAATAATGTGCAAATTAACTAACTTTTGGTGACAAGCCCATCAAACTAGCTCACAAATAAAATAATAGCCCTCTCAAGAGGTCAAATAATAATCTATGCATGTTGTAGGGCCCTCCAAGAGGCTTGATGAGGTCCATAAGTGCCATAATGATGAATAGGACCCTCAAAAGTGATGGACAAGGGGGTGGCCCCTTTTTCTCTAAATAGTAAACCTGTGTTGCTCTCAGTGGGTGTGGGGGAACACCAATAACCTCATGGGTCTCCAAGTAAGTCGAATATGCCTGTAGACCATTTGTAAGGGCTCAGATGATGGAATGAATGATGCCACATCAACGTACAAGTCTTGGATCACCTGCCAAGTGTATGGTGCAACTGTGGGGCCAACTGGGCATGGTGTACCAGGTGCTACTTCCTCGTCCAATAGGTGGATCTCAAGAAAACTATGAACATCTCTAGGGATCCATGGAGTGTTGTCTATTGTTGTGGAGGCCCATGACTCTCTACACACACACTACATGTGCCAATGTAGCCCTTTGGAGAGTCAGGACCTTGTATAGGGAGATCAAACTCAGGATGGGAACCATCTGCAATCCTGCATAAGATCCAATGCGTCCCCTAGCCTTCCAACACAACAAGTCATTAAAGTAATCAGGTAAAAGAGCTTACAAACCATGGACAACAAGTGGACACTTCATACTGGCATGCCCTTCCATAGTGGGCTTTGGCATGTGTTAATGTCTCCAAGCTGCAAAGGGGGTTAGCCAAGTACCTTATTAGGTGGTTTCTTCCTTTAGAGGGGATAGCATGTTCAAAGTACATCCCTCAAATAGTGGTGGCATGTGATAAAGAGGTGAATGGAACAGGGAATGAGAGGGGCAATCCTGGGCCACATATCGGGGTACAAGGGTAGCTAAAAGAAGGGAATCCCACACTTGGGTATATAATGTATAGGGGGGATCAATCGTGGTACATAAGGTGCCTCGACCTTGATTTTTCCAGCCTTCTTTCTATGCCTTTTTCCTTTTATGATTTTTTCTTTGATTAACTGCTCGGGGCTTAAAGGATACGAGCATGATGTGTAATATATAGCATTGGATACCCCCTTTTTGGTGGGGCAGTTCATTTCCCTTGAGGTGTTGGGACAATCATGGGTTCCTGAATGATAAAGGAGGCTCATCTTGGGCCTATGGAACCAGGGTGATGGCCATGGGTATAGGGTAGAGCTCATGCATTGGCTTATGCCCATGTGCTAAATATGTTTCTCCTGATCGTCTTTTGCATCTTGTGGTACATTTTCCTGTTGAATGTGGCCATTTATGTTTTTACTTTTCTTTTTAGCTGCTTCAACCTACGGGCATTGTTCCAATCCTGACCCAAGGTGGGGGCGAGGGAATGGGGAGGCTAACCCTATGTGGACCAGTGAGGAAATGTGGAGCCAGGTGGGAGATATGATGAATGGGGCTATAATGAGTGGAAGGGGAGTGATATATGTGGATAAGGGAGCAAAACAATGCAACCAAAGTTGGGGTTTCCCAAGTAGTACCACCCTAAAACCAAATGGTTAGTAAAGGAGATCCTACTGGCCTAAAATCCAGGGGAAGCATCCAAAAGAGGTCAAGGGGATAGAAGCACAAACTAAGCCCCACTCTTTTCGTCGAATCCCCCCATTAATTCATGTCTAGAAGTGTTCATGATAAGTAAACCCAATAACTCAATTACCAAATGACAAGACATACCTTTGGGTTCGAGAGGCCCACCTTCAAACATACGATCAATACAGCTGGGTGAGGGACCACATGGCTGGCTCAAGTGGCGGAGAAATGGCACAACGAGCTAGTTGAGGGTTGTTGGCTGCCGGCTAAGGACCATCATGGAGAAAACATTTCTCCTAGGGATATATCATATTACCCACGAAGTGTTGGGTAACATTTGGCTCCAACTAGGACGTGATCTCTCGAAGAAGTGGGCAAAGCTACTCAAACGGGAGGTCACGAGAACTCCAACAATCTCTCGGTCACCATAGACCTGTTCTTTGCACATATCAACGATTAAACCCACGGGGCAACATGTTTTTCACAGTGTCTTATGATGACCAATCCTTAATGTCAGGCCATAAAATCAAGAAGTAATAAAAGATGCAAATTTTAATCTAAATGCAACTAATCTACCATGAGAAATATCATATGACATTAGTTCTATTGCAAAAATCAGCATGCATTGTATCCTATTATAACGTGCATAACATACAATGTCAAGTGTTAGGTATAATCATAGACCCAATGCAACCAACGTGTCAATTGAACAATACAAGAATGCATGCTTCGATGATTATCTTTGCAATGGACTCGACAATGCAAATGTGAATAATAATACGAGGGGTTGCGAGGGCGGGAGGTGGGAAAACAAGAGACCCATATGCCATCAAAAGGAACCCTGGAAGAAGGAAAAGACACTAGTCGAGAGGATTGAATTTGATCCTCCAACCAAGAGATGGAAATGTCAATGACCAAGTATATGAATCTTTTATGAAGAACTATCTCGAGCCTATCATCCTTAGGGTAAGAAGGAGTAAATGACTCATACATATTTAGGTTGATACTATTTTGGTCATTGGGAAAACAAGAATTGGACTCATCATTGTATTGGGGAAAAACCATGATTCCTGTTTCTTTGTAAGGGAAACTAGCTCTTCATCAAAACTAGGGGAACAAACCTCGTCACAAACATCCATTTCCAGGGTAGGGGCATAACAAAGGGAGGAATGCTCAAACATGAAGAAAAACCCCGTATCGGTGGCATGGCTAAAGGAATCTTCTCCCTCAGTTTCTTTTACATTAGAGTCATTAGAATCACCCACAATCTTGGAAGGCTCCTCTTTAATTGAATCATCTTGGAACATAAAGAAGAGATCCTTCCAATCACTAGGAAGAGTTTCGTAAGGGCCAACATTGTTGCTCAGAAGGGGCAAAGTATCTTCTTCTTTCCTGAGCTCATTCTTATAGATTTGAGAAACTGTGGGGTCTTCATTTTTATAATCATACCCAATTTCCCAATCAATAGCCCACAAGTCATTCGTAAATTCTTCATTTATTTGACTATCATGATCTTTCTCATAATCATGCCATTCTTCACTATATATTTGGGACTGGCGTTACCATTTATTCTCTTCTTTAGACATGGAGGAATTTTCCTCCTTCATTCGTTCTTGAAGAATGATATCTAAGGTATTTACTACATGATTTTGATAGAATGCTTCAAGAAGGAGGTCGTCAATAGTCTTTTTATATTCACACTTCATGTTGCAGAGCTTTTCTGATTACTAACAATAGTGAGGGAAAATATCTTGGGAGTTATATGTAGCCATCAACTGCCTGCAAGACTCTTCACATTCTATCATCCATTCTTGCAACACCTGAGGGCTCTCGGGATCCAGATTTTCTTTATGAGCCCTGAAGGAAATTCCTTTCAATTCCTCAAGGTTATTTCCACAATCTTCATCTTCCTTACTAGGCATGTGAGATCTCTCTTTTACCTTATTGAAGGGCTCAAGGCTCAAATGAGTTTGGCTTTCCTTGCTCTCTTGATTAAGATTACTTTGGTTGGCCCATTTCTTTACAAAGACATCCTTGAATTGATCAAAATCTTCATTACTTCTTGGGGGGAGGTTGACAAACCAATCCCTAGCCTTACCCTCAAGTGACAATGCGAAGATCATCATGAAGATATCATTGTCATCCTCATTAGGCATCCATAAGGCACATTCCCATATAAAGTCAATCATATATTTCTCGACATCAACACTATTTCCATCAAACTTAGGCAACCATTCATAATGGTTAGCAATTAATAGGTGCAGAGGAGTGGAGGAGGTCCTTAAGTTCAGTTCCTTGGAATTTAGGCGTTGAATGAAATCTTCAACCACCTTTAGTTTGAGCTTCTCATGTGCCAAGAAGCAGTCAACCAAAGCGGATAAAGAAGAGATACTTTTAGGTTTGCATGATTTTTCAAGCTGCCCCTTGGTACGGTCCCAATAGAGTGGAAGAACTGATGAATCCAAACATCTTCATGAACAATGCTGGCCTTTGAAATATATGCCATGAAACTAGCGAGATGATCAATTGCTGAAGAAGAGTCATCATCAAACCTATGCAAGGTTTCCCCATGATTAGGATTAATGTCATTTGGGTATCCTAGGATCCCTTTAGTATCCAATGTTGGGTGTCTTGTTGCCTAATCCCATATGGGTTTGAATATTCTATGGGGATCATATGTGGAGTCGCTGCGGTGATTGAAATTGCCTTCACAAATGCTTGCTTCACCCTACAAGAATTGACCTTGAAGTTTAATGAGGAACTAGGACTTTGGTCCTCCAATGGAGTCGCCAATAATGATATGTCAATATGTCGTATGAGGAACAAAACACGCGTCTCGTGTCCCTGACAACAACGCCAAAAACATTACAACTCAAACTAGTAGGGGACCTAAAAGGGACTCCTAAAAGCGCAGTAGCTAGATCAAGGGAAACTATGGAGACTTAGCGCACTGTCACCTCGGCTAAGACTCCCTACTCTTTATGGACTTTCACCGATGGGAGGAGTTCTGGTATATAAGAAGTCACTTATAAAGGATGGATCAACAAATAGATGTGAAATGACTTCAATGATCCTTTTCCTAGAATAGGATAAAGAATGGAGCTGTTGAAAAATGTAACCAGGTTCGGTCTTCATAATGACATGTAATTATGATTTTATGTAATGGAGAGACAAAGATAGTAAAATGTATTTGTGGTAATGCTTTCATCATGGGTTTCATGAGCAGGGATATTTTATTATAGGTCAAAGACTTCTTCTTGATGTCTTTAGGAATTTGTCATCTTGTCATAAAGATAATTAGATTCATGTAAAATGAAGTCATGTTACACTTGTGAAAGAACACTTTGTTGATGTAAAAGTATACTCCAAGACCTTGTCATTAGGCCTCTTGAAGTCGCCTCAAAGTATGATGGAAACTCCCCTTGATGAAGTCGGCTCACATCCCTATATTCATGTCAGCCTAATAGCTAGAGGCAGTTCCTATATAAAGGGTGATGCGGCCTCATTGTATCATCATCAATCTCGGATTAGGTATGCAATTCAGTGTGAAGAAAAATGCGAGAAGGGAAGGAGTCTTAGCGAGGAGAAGTACTATGATTGGGTCAAGAAAAGGTCGTGTATTATCTCTGTTTAAGGGTATGTTCCTACCTCACGTATTTCAGGTAGGCCGAGGGCTACTTCAGTGAAGAACAAGTCTGCAATCCACTGCATGAAGAAGAAGAAGATACATCGAGGAAAGGAGGTGTATTATTGAAGGAGTCTAGAATCCTCATATCTCTGTTTTGGGTCTTCTATTACACCTGTACATTTCAGAGAAGCCGAGGGTGACTGCAGGAAGAAGGAGGGCCATTATTAGGGCTCAATCTTGGGTCTTAGTAATATCTAAGAAGTTCTGCGAGTAGGCTGAGAAGGGGTCTCTAGGAGGACGAGACTAGATCGAAGGAATTCAAGGAAGAAACTCATTGTTTAGGGCTGCTAGACTAGGGACTGAGCTTTCCTAGTAGAGGTGCAGTACAATGTAGAGAAGAGGATCAACATAAGGAGCCGAGAAGAGTTGAAGGATAAGTGACAAGGGTCTTGGAGGTATACTGGTGTCAAGGGTCTTTGTCATGGTCTTGGAACTCATCAGTTGAAGGTGTATAAGAAGAATTTTGATCGGGTTTTCCTCTCAAAGAGGGCGAGGTTTTGGCCCTGGCTTGCTAGCCTAAACATTGTGTCTCTTGTGCATTTGATAATGACTTGATGAAGAACATAATAATCTAACGAAGACAAAATCTAAGTAAAAGAAGCTTAAAGGACATCAAAAGTAATTATCAAGAAGATAAATTGAAGTAAAAGCCCTAATTTCTCAACATGGTATCAGAGCTAAGGTGCTGAAGACAAGTAAAGGCAGTTTAGCAAGAAGACACACAAGGATCAAGATTCGGATAAGAGATCAAGGATCAGTTTTCAAGAAGACATCAAAGAGAAAGATCTACATTGAAGAGTCAAACCCTAGATCTAAGAAGGAAGATATTCATTTAAGAAGTAGTCTGCAAAGAAGTTGGTGAAATCCTCAAGCCATCTCAAGAAGACCAAAGACCTTACTCAAAATACTTATTCATCAAATTCCTTCCAAAAAGCAAGATCAAGAAGGTGATCTTCATCGTCAATGGTTCTAAAGCTATCTCTCTTGTTTAAGCCAAGCCAACATTATTGAAGACATCATCAAGCCATCATTTTGCTGAAACCATTATCAAGCCATCTTTGATCTTCATCATCATCAAACATCTAAGATGATCTACCTATCACTCTTAAATGAGTCCCTCTGAAAGGAAGCTTCTGCTTCTATCCACATCATCGTCAAAGAAGAAGCTGGTGGAGGAAGAAAAGCATCTACACCAAGCAAGTATCTTTATGACTTCATCTGAATTTGTCAAAATGACTTTTTGCAAGGAAAGTAGTAAATTGTCTGGGACTTCAAATTTTCTTGCATGGAAGAAAAGGATAGATCTGAATCTGATTGAAAATGAAGTCATTGATTACATTAAAGGGTTTGTAACCCTACCTTTAAAAGAAGATACTCAAGTACATTCCAAATACATGAAGGGAGAAATAAGAGCCCACAAGATTCCCATAGAATCCATAAAGGACTCTCTCATCCCATATGTATCAAAACTAGAAACTTCAAAAGAAATATATGACAAATTGGAGGAGCTATTCTTGGTGAGCACTGCACGTGAAGTAATATCTCTGAGACAAGAACTATACAAGTTGAAGTTGTCAAGAGAGGAAGGATTCACTTCATATTTTATGAAGATTTTGTTAGAAAATTAAATATTATAGAGAAATGAAACACATAAAATATGCAGAAAACACAAACACACAAAACACATAAAACCAGAGAGACACAAATATACGTGGTTCACCCAGTTTGGGCTACGTCCACCTCGAACAACCAATCCTTCCTTTCTATTATCCAGCAAAATGAAGAGACACAACCTACAACAGATCTGCTGTAATATCCTCTGTTCTCTCTCACAGGCTCCCTCTATGTTTCTTTCTCTGAGAAATACACATACAATACACAGTCGCAATACAATACCATCATACAAGCGAGGGGTTGCCTTCTAGGGCAAAAAACCCTAAACTAAACACAACTTTTACTGTCAGATCATCCGCCTAATGAACGGCCCAGATTGACTATAAATTACTATATTTTTACAAGGAAATTTTATTTCTGTTTCTAGCTTCGGGGGCGCTGCCCCCGAAACCCCCCGCCAGGAGGGGGCTCCATAAAGTCGCAGCCTCCCCCCCCTAGACCCAGGCAGCGTTTAATTACAGGCAGTGTTGCCGCCCCATTAAGATACAGGGGTCCAACGCTATGATACAAAATAAACAAGATAATTAGGCTCCACACCCAGCAGATTTCTGAAATACGAGATCAACTGCAGGAATTGGGAGAAGTAATGTCTGATAGAGAAATGACTATAGTGGTATTGAATGCTCTACCAGAGGGATGGGGAAACTTCAAGTATATATGGGAAGAAAGAAGCCACACCATTCCAAGATCCATGGCCTCTATGTAAGATAGAAGAGACAAGATTAAAAGAAAAAGTTGATACAGGATCACATGAAGAAAATCAAGCTTATGCTGCCACGACAAGAAGAAAGGAAAGATCTGGTAAATTTGGTCCTCAGAAGAAAAATAGAAACATGGATAAAATAAGATGCTATGGATGTAATTAACTTGGGCACTATAAAAGAGATTGTCCTAAAACTAATAAGGACAAGAGGAAAAAGGAAGAAGCCCATATCGCTGAAGAAATGGAAGAATTGGAGTCAAAGAAGCCTAAGAAAAAAGAAGTGAGAGATCTCTATTATGATTGAGGTCATCTTCTTCTCTAAGAGGTATCTGTCAGTTGTAAAATGGTAAGATAGGAAGCATTGTATATTAGATAGATGCATCACATTAGGATTGTCATCATGATAGAAGAATTGAAGAAAGAGCACTTATCATAGGAGGATGTCTGAAATAAATTTATGTAATAATCATGCTATGGAATAAGTGGCTCCTGGGAACCTCACTGGAAATAAGGCAGTCATCTAGATCAAGGTTCATCATTCATTAATCAATATGGAAACAAGTGTTGATATTTTCTAATGGAATCCTCTTTGGATTCACTGTTTTAGAAAGGAAGCAAAAGGTTTTATTGAGAATTCTAACTTGCAGAATTTTGGGATTGGGATATGATGACATATTGATAAAGCAGGTCAAGGGAATGAAGCTCTCTCATTCTAAGGAAAACTGCTGTAAGTATTAGATGACTCAAAAGAAAGGATGAGGTATATATATATATGCTTACACTGGATATTATGAAGTCATGTCATATAGTTACAGGGAGTATACTTCTGTCTTTAGAAGTATGATCAAAGGAAAAGAAAATCTCCTTCAATGCATAGGTTGCCAAAGGGCATGATCCACACCAGATGAAATCAACATAATATGTCCTCATATGGAGTATGAGGTGGTTGTATACAATTAAGGAACTATATATTGGAAGCTCCTGGGAATGAAATAAAACTATCGTGAGAAGTGCAACCATGGTAAAAGGCAGTGAACATCCAGGAAACCAAGAAGACTTGACTAGGAAATCTTCTGGAAGGATATGTAGACTCTAATAGAAGTCTGGAAAAGATGGAGACCCTTGAAAATACATATCTTCAAGAGATGTGTCAATGTGTATGAAGGATGCTTATACCTACAAGAAAATGTCATGATGAAAGATCACCACTAAGGCACTTTTGATTTAAGTGCTCATATTTATAAATGAATAATATCTGGATGAGCTTATGCATGATTGCCAAAGGGAAGTATATGTCTTCCATAGTTGTCAACCATATGGAAGGATGAATGATCCTTGGAATAAATATGGTTTGAAGGATAGCAACATGACATGAATCTAGACCAAATGAGAAGACTGATGTATCACTATCAGATGGAACGATGCTATGACTCGTGAATGAAAGTGATGGACGATCTACGCCCTATGAAGAGATCCCAAAGATGAAGACTCTCAACAAAGAAGAAATTCATGACATCAAATTAAGGAGTTCTTCAGAGTAGCTGGATGTCCCATTACATTTCTTGAAGAGCTGCTGCAGGTCCCTGATTAAGAGGGAGCCTGGAAATAAGTTTCTTACTTGGAAGAAACTGGGTAATTCCTAAGACGAGAGGGAGCTTACGTACATTCCTTGTATAGGAATGAGTACATATGTCCTCCCCAATGTTATCAGAACCGAACCGGTTCTGCAAAACCGGCCAGTCCGACCGGTTTGGAGGCAAAACCGGTCTGAACCGGCCCTCCGAACCGGAAAAGACCAGTTTGGTACCGTATGGAACCGGCCGGTTTGGTACCAAACCGGTCCGGTGACCGGTTCAACCGGTTCACATGGGCCCCGCCGTACGGCCAAGGCCAAAAAAAAATCTGTTTTTTTAATTTTATTTTTAATTTTTTTTAATTTTAATTTTTTTTAATATTTTATAACTAACCTACCCACCCCCCTAATGCTATTTAAAGAGCCCCACCCCCTCTATTTCACTCACACTATTCATTCAAGTATTTTGCAATGCTTGAGCTAAGTTTGGTGAGGAGAATTTTTGCAGGGTTGTTCTTAGAGAGTTTTTTTGCAGATTTGAAGAGCTGATTGGAGTCTTGGAGAGCTGTTGGTTGGAATATTTCTGAGCTACTTCAATTTTTTTTTTTCCCGGAGATCCTTGGGTTTTCTTCAGTGGTTTTTGTAGCTGCTGGAAGAATTTTTTTTATTTTTCCGGGGCTGCTACATAGCTGATTTTGCAGCTGATTTTGGAGCTGATTTACTCCAAAAAATTTAGAGGGTAAATCAAGGAAATTTCTGCCCTTCTTTTTGTTAAATTTTTCTACAAAAATCAGCTATTGTTTTCTTTTTTTATTTTTTCGGCGCTGCTACATAGCTGATTTTGCAGCTGATTTTGGAGCTGATTTACTCCAAAAAATTTAGAGGGTAAATCAAGGAAATTTTTGCCCTTCTTTTTGTTAAAATTTTCTACAAAAATCAGCTATTGTTTTCTCATAAAAATTAAAAACCCCAGTGTTTTTATGCAGATTTGTAAAGGCTGATCCAACGCTGATTTTGGAGCTAAGTTTCTTCGGAAAACTAAGAGGGAAATTCAAAGTATTTTTTTCAACCATAAATGCTCTATTTTTTTCAGAAATCTATTCTTTTCTTCCCTTGAAATTTTAAAACTCTAGTTTTTTTTATGTAGAATTCAGAATTTCAGATTTGTAATTTTTTGTTGGAATAAAAATTGTAGCCGTTATTTTCTTCTATTTTTTCTCAACTATTATTGTAATTTGCAGGGTTATTTTGAGGGATTTTGTTGGGAAAATTTTGGGAGAGATTTTGGAGCTGATTGAAGAGTTTATTTTCATATTGGTTGGAGCTTCTTCTCTTTTCAAAATTTACAGATCTTCAACAGATATTTCATTGTTTCTACTCCTCTTTTAATTTTCTCCTAAAAAACAAAAAATATGTCATAAAATTCTCAAATCCATAGGGTTTTCTTTGCAAATTTTGCATTTCTTCCTCATGGCCCCCAAAATCAAGAATGATCCAACTTGGGTTCACTGTCATTTAAATGAAGAAGGGATAAAAGTCTGCAACTATTGTGGGAAAAAAGTTAAGGGTGGGGGGATCCATAGAGTCAAAGAACACCTAGCACATTGGAGAGGGCAAGTTAAACCTCGTGAAAATGTTTCTGATGACCTTAAAGCAGAGATGCTAAGTTTTATTGAAGCCTACAATGAAGAGAAGGGGAGAAACAAAAGACTTAAAAAAGACATAGCCAAAAGCCAAAAGGATGATGCTATGTTTAGTAACCCTGATTTTGAGGAATATATGCCTATTTTTGAAGATTCCCCTAGTTTTCCTAATAAAGCTAGAGAGGGTAGTTCAAGTGGTTTAAATCTGAATAGGACAGTAGCCCGTAAAGGGATTGACTCCTTCTTTGTACCCCGCACCACCCCTGTTTCTCAACCAACCCTTGATGCTAAATGGAAGAAAATAGAGAAGGGGGCTGCATATGAATGCATTGCTAGATGGTGGTATGATGCAGACATATCTTTTAATGCTACTAATTCTGCATATTATCAACCCATGATTGATGCTATAGCTGCACGTGGACCAGGCTTCAAAGGCCCTAGCTTTCATGATATTAGGGGGCCACTTTTACAAAATGAGGTCCAAAGAATAGAGGAGTACCTTACAGAGTTCAAGCAATCATGGACCAAAACTGGATGCACTATTATGTCTGATGGATGGACTGATGGTAGATCTCGCACCATACTAAATTTTTTAATTGCTTTTCCAAAAGGTACTATGTTTCTGAAATCAGTTGATGCATCTGATCAGGTGAAGGATGCACAATTGTTATTTCGTCTTTTGGATGAAGTAGTTATGGAATAGGGGTTGAAAATGTTGTACAAGTTATAATAGATAATGCCTCTAACTATGTTGCAGCGGGAAAGATGTTAGAGGAAAAACACCCCACCATTTGGTGGTCTCCATGTGCAGCCCATTGTTTGGACCTCATGCTTGAGGATATTGGGAAAATTGAGTGGGTGAAGAAGTGTGTGGAAGATGCAAAATCCATAACCAAGTACATCTACAACCACTCATGGGTTTTGAGCCTTATGAGAAAGCACACAGGGGGTAAAGAGCTTGTTAGAACAGCCATCACACGATTTGCAACCAACTTCCTTTCATTGCAATCCCTTGTTCAACAAAAAGCAAACTTGAGGAAGATGTTTTCATCTGATGAATGGAATTCATCTCAGTGGAGAAAAAAGGCAGAAGGGAAACAGATAGTTGACCAAGTATATGACAAAAGATTTTGGTTAAAGGCAGAGGAGATTGTGCTACTTAGTGCGCCTCTTGTCAGAGTTTTGCGGATGGTGGATAGTGATAAATCTGCTATGGGTTTTGTTTATGAGGCAATGGATCAGGCCAAGGAACAAATCAAGGCAGCATATGGGGATAAAAGACAAAAGTACATTCCTCTATGGAGAATCATTGATGAAAGATGGAACAAACAACTCCATAGACCTTTACATGCAGCCGGCTACTACTTAAATCCAAGGTATGTAATTTTGGATTTCAATTCTCATTGAGTCATTGCTTATAAGTTATAAGTTTTAGCTTTTAGTTTTGTTGACTTGATGAATATATTTTTGTTTTCTAAATTTTGAAGGTACCATTACACTACAAATTTTGAGGCTGATGGGGAGGTTTTAGGGGGATTGTATAAATGCATTGAGCACATGGTCCCAGATTCCAAGACTCAAGATGAAATTCATAACAAGCTCTTGAATTTTAGTGAGAGTATTGATACCTTTGGAATTTCTATGGCTATAAGAAATAGAGCAAAGAGTCCCCCAGGTAAGAACTTTTAAAATTTGCAAATTGTTGACTCTAAGTTTCAAGTTTCAAGTTTCAAATTCATTTTCTAATACTTTTTTTTCCTTCTACCCTTTTTGCAGCCTATTGGTGGCAACAATTTGGTAGTGAATGCCCTCAATTGCAAAAATTTGCAATTCGAATTTTGAGCCAGACATGTAGTGCTTCAGGGTGTGAGCGGAATTGGAGTGTGTTTGAGCGCATACACACCAAGAAGAGGAACCGTTTGGAGCAAAAACAGTTGAATGACATGGTTTTTGTTCAATACAACCTTAGGTTGAGGCGCAATCAATTGCTAAATAAAACCCTTGAAACAAGCAACATTGTCTTGGATGACTTTGATCCAACATCAAAATGGGTTGTGGAGAGTCAAGCACCAATATTTGACAATGAAGACCTTTCTTGGTTGGACTTGGACCCACCTCCACAGGATGCAGAGACAAATACATCAGAAGCACTAGTAGTAGCTTCAGAGCTAGGGGAATCAAGCCATAATCCCATTGCAGACTTGGATGATCATGCTACTCATTCTTCAGATGAGGATGAGGATGAGGAGGATGGTGATTCTGATGATGATTGATGATTTGATCATATTTAGCTTGTAGTATTGTAGGCTATAGTATAATACTATGATCTAGCATGTTATTTTGGACTATAAAGGCCTTTTAGAGCCTGCTTCTTGATGTTTGCTACATTTTTGGTTCAGCGATGTTTTGCACTAAGTGCTATTTTGGCTATCTGCACCTATATAAATGAAAACTTTTGCATATTTGTGTTTAAATGGTTTGGATTAATATGGATGTACATGAATATATCTGGTTTTTCTTTAAAATATGAATATTTTATGTGTTTTTGGTAAACCGGTTTTTTTTCCGGTTTTTTTCCGGTTCTGGTCCGGTTCCGACCGGTTCCCGGTCCACAAGGTTTTCTGGTTCGATAACCGGTTCGGTTCCGATAACATTGGTCCTCCCTAGTTGAGAGGGAGAGATAGACACATCATTCTGGTCTTCTCTTGGGAAGACAGAATGGAGGATGTAGAAATTTATAGTTTCCCACCCTGGTTTTCAGTTTTTCACCTTATTACTCCAAAATAGTTAAATGCCCTTTCCCATATCTATACGTTTAACAAACTGGAAAATAAATTTTGCTGAAAACACAAATTCTGGAAATTTTTCAGAATGCTGGAAAATGCAGAATTAAAAATCAACAAGCATAAAACAGTGATTCACACATTTTGACAGAGATATTTTTGGTCAACATGACCCTGGAAAAACCCCCTACAACTCTTGGGGAAAACCAGTTCGAAAGCTCCTTCTTATTTCTGGAAAAATGCTTTTTACAGTGAGAGAAATATTCAGCAAAAAATCAGCAAACAGACTTTTACAACTTATCTCGTTTTCCGTGTAACCACACATCGCCTCGGAAAATGTGCAAACGGTAATCAAAACGACAATAAATCTTTGTCTGACCTCGATTTTTAATGCCAAATTTCAGCCTTAAATGCTGCTGTACGGCCTGCCTGGAAATGCGTGCAAGCTGCCACAAAATCTGCTGTACGATTTCTGCCTCGAAATGCGTGCCAAAGGTACAGCCACTTGCTGTACGGCCTCCCTCAAATTTCTGCTCCTCGAAATCTGTGCAAATCTGCTGTATGGCCCTGCTATACGGCCTTCCTTCCTCAAAAATTGTGCCAAAAATCTGCCTCACTGTGTGCTAAATCAGCTGTACGGTCTTGCTGAAATGTCTTGCTGAAATGCTGCCTTGGAATGTGTGCCAAGCTGCTGCCTCCTTCTCCTCACTGCCCAAAAATCTCCCTTGCTCTCTTGCTCTCCTTCTCTCAATCTGCTCATGAAAGAATAAATGATCTTTTCCTCCTTTTCCTCCTTTAACCTAGCCTTAAGTGACTTTTGGGGAATCCCTAAATCCAATCGCTGAAATAGACTGAGATCTAGGGCTGAGATTAAATGCTCATTTAAATCTCACTTTCTATTTTTTAATTCACCCCACTTTAATAAAGACCCACTTAGTCATTTATTTCCAAAGTCACTTTTCCTTTCTAATTTTACATTGACTTTATTAAAGTCACTTTAAAATTAGACTTTAATAACTTTATCACTTAAAGTCACTTTTAAATTAGATTTGACTTTATAACTTTATAAAGTCACTTTAGTAACTTTATCACTTAAAGTCACTTTTAAATTAGATTTGACTTTATAACTTTATAAAGTCACTTTAGGAGAAAAATTAAATTCTTTAGGACACTTTTCCCTAGGCCAAAGATCAAAGCCTTAGGGAACCACCTGTCCTCCGGTACCAAATTTCAACACTCCCTCTTACCGAGGAAGGTGTTCCTCACCACACCCATCTTGTCTCTGAAGTAGACATGCTTGCCCCGTGGTAAGGCTTTGGTAAGAATATATGCAACCTGCTCATCAGTGGGAATATACTCAAGCTTCACAGCTCCTTTCTGAACATAGTCTCTGATGAAGTGATATTTGATCCCGATATGCTTTGACTTGTCATGAAATACTGGATTCTCCGTGAGTTTAATGCAACTCTGATTATCACAGTAAATCACTGAAGGTCTCAACGGCTGACCAAATAAGCCAAACAACATCTTGTGAAGCCAGATGGCCTCACAACTAGCTAGACTGGTTGCCATATACTCTGCTTCCGCTGAACTCAATGCTACTGACTGCTGCTTCCGGCTGAACCATGACACCACTGCCGAACCCAACCCAAAACAGCACCCTGAAGTGCTCTTCCTATCAGAAGCACAACCTGCCCAATCAGAATCAGTGTAACTTGCCAATCTCACTCCATCCCCCTGCCTGTAGTCCAGAACATAATCCACTGTCCCCTGCAAGTATCGCAAAATGTGTTTTGCAGCCACCCAGTGAACCTTCCTAGGCTCACACATAAACTGACTCATCGTGTTGACTGCAAAACAAATATCTGGTCTGGTGTTGACCAAATACATCAAGGAACCAATCAGCTGTCTGTACAATGTAGGATCCACCAACTCGGAATCCGAAGCATGAAGCTTCTTCCAGTTGGTGATCATCGGTGTCAACATGGGTTTACAATCCTCCATGTGGAATCTGCCAAGGATGTCCACAATATACTTCCCCTGCCCCAGGAAGAAATGCCCCTCCTCCTGCCACACCTCCAAACCCAAAAAGTAATGCATCAAGCCGATGTCTTTCATCTCAAACTCCGCCGCAAGATCTCTCTTGCAGTGCTCTATGAGTCTCTCTGCACCTGTAATGACTAAGTCATCCACATACAGCACCAGAATGAGAGGCTCCTCACCTATCACAATATAGTAAGGTTCGGATCTGCCTCACTCTTTGTGAAACCCATCCCCTGCAAGTATGTATCTATCCTGGAGTACCAAGCTCTGGGAGCTTGCTTCAGGCCATAAAGGGCCTTCTTCAGTCTGCACACATGGGACTCCTTCCCATGCACTTCAAAGCCCTGTGGCTGCTCAATGTACACCTCCTCCTGTATGAAGCCATTGAGAAATGCGGTCTTCACATCCATCTGGTGGATCTTCCAACCCATCTCTGCTGCTATCGATATAATGGAGCGGATCGAAGTATGTCGAGCCACGGGAGCGAAGGTCTCCTCATAATCAACTCCCTCTACCTGGGAGAACCCTCTAGCCACAAACCTCGCTTTGAATTTCTCAATGCTGCCATCTGCAGCGTGCTTTACCTTGTAAAGCCATCTGGAAGTAACCACGGATTTGCCCTCAGGCCTCGACACCACCTCCCAAACATCATTCTTCATGATAGAAGAATACTCCTCCTGCATGGCCTCTCTCCAGACCTGCTGGCTAGTTGCCTCCTCATAGCTAGAAGGCTCAGAGTCAAGGATGCTGGTAGCCATTGCCATATAGCTACAAAACCTCTCAGGTGGTCTGCTCTCTCTGACCGGCCTCTTAGGCTCAGCAACAGATGTGGCATCTCTCAAGGTGTCTTGAAGCCACTTGAGCTTCCTCTTCCCTGAGCACACTTCTCCCACTGGAGAATAAAACTCCTCCTCCTCAACATCAGGAGCCAGAACTCCTGACTGTCTGTCTGCTGTCCTCCTGCACACTTTTTCGAACACCTTGAATCTTTGGTCACCGTGAGCCATCCTGCGTGGACTCCCCGGTGAGCGCTGCGAGGAGGCGCCGCGCCGCATGCGCCGTGCTGCCCTGCGACTGCGGAGGCCTTATAGGTGACGAACTTTGACATCGTCATAGATGTACCTCAGGATCCTCACAGTCACTGCCTTGGATCCTGTGGTGACTCGGTACAACTGCTGAGGGTGGGCCCCGGTCCGGATACTCTATCCCAGTGATATCTGAAGGAAGGCCCTATCTCCTCGAGCACATCACTTTGAGCAACTTTCCTGCGTGCGGGGAATGTCGTCCGAAAAGGCTTGCAGGAGGTCTCCTTGCGCCCACAAAAATGTAAATCTGCGGTGGGTTCTGGTGGGTCCTCTTCTCCTTGGGTATGTAGGAGTATGTGATACACCCAAAGATACGAAGATGACCAATATCAGGCTTCTTCCCAGAAAAAGCCTCCTCCGGAGTCATGTGCCCCAAGGCACGATGCGGACTCTTGTTCTGCAAATAAACAGCTGTGTTGCAGGCCTCAGCCCACAAAAACAATGGCAACCCCTGATCATGCAACATGGCTTTGGCAGCCCCTCCGATGGATCTGTTCTTCCTCTTCGCAACCCCGTTCTGCTGGGGGTTGTAAGGAACAGTGAGCTCCCTCCTAATGCCTGCCTCCGCACAATAGTCAACAAACTCTCCAAGGGTGTACTCTCCCCCATTGTCCGACCTCAGGGACTTGATCTTCCGACATGTCTGTGTCTCCACAAGAGCTCTAAACTCCTGAAACCGCTTGAAGACCTCACTCTTGGTCTTCAAGAAATAAATCCAGGTCCTCCTGGAGTGATCATCAATGAATAAAACATAGTACTCATATCCACTCAAGGAAACATGAGACATCCGACCGCTCACATTGGAATGAATCAAATCAAGTATCCCAGTCGCTTTGCTGTCACTGCTGGGAAAAGGGGATTTGGCAAACTTGCCCATCACACATCCTCTGCAAGTATCAAAGTGATCAGTACTAAAATCTGGCACACCTGTAGTGATCTCCCGCAAAGTCCTCAAGGCTCCATGATACATGTGCCCCATCTTGCGGTGCCAAATCTCACACAGCTCAGAACTGCTAGCTCTTCTGTCGGTACTACTGCTCAATGCCAAAAGGGGCTGAAATGCAAACTTGTACACCTTTGCATGGCGTACTCCTATCACTCTCGGCAGATAAATTTTGTGGTGCCACGAGATACATCGCTTTTGTCCTCTCTGAGCAGTGCCTCTGTCTCATCACTCAAAATTTGAACGGATATGAGGTTCTTCCTCATCACCGGCATAAGAACATTTGACACCTTCGAGGGAGGTTAGACTCCCTGCGAAATGTCCAATGTTCACCTGCATTGCTCTAACAATACCCATCATCACACCCGAAATGCCCCTGCCTCTATCGATGCCACTCTCTTCGAAGGCTACGAGGGGTACTCGCGGACTCTTTTGTCATGTGACGTTAAACTAGCATCACAACCGGATACAGAGATGCTCACATTAATCGGGGAAATACACATGCTCCTCGAACCATCGTGTGGGGTACTCACCTTTCTACACAGAACTCACAAGCAATGAACCCAAACTCCCGATCAAAGCTATCCGTAAAGTCCTCTAGATATCTCTGTTGATGTTGCCATGCTCTAGTTCTTCCCCTTCTTCTTCTTCTCCGGACACACAACTGCATAGTGTCCCATCCTCTGACAATTCCAACACTTCACCTTGGAAAAGTCCTTCTGCGTGTTCCCCTATTTACCTTTACCTTTGCCTTTGCCCCCACCACCACTTGTGGAAGCTTACTTCTTTCCCTTGCCTTTCTTACGTCACCTTATGGGTACTACATCCTCGATGCACGCTCAGCGGCTTGGACCCCAAGTGCCGGCCCTGCGATCTGCGTACGAATGCAATCATCCCAAAACCTCTCCCATGTGGGAAGGGTCTCACGTGCACAAACCCCATCAGCAAAGTTCATCCATGAACTAGGGAGGCCATTCACTGCTATCCGAACCAACTCAGTGGGTGGAATGACCTCTCCAATTGCTGCCAACTCATCTCTCACATTAGTAATCTTTGTGAAATATCCAGCTGCATTATCAGTCTTACCCATCTTAATGGTTTTCAGCTTCTCCTTCGGGACCATTTTCCAGTTCTCTTTGGTACTTTGGTAGAGATTGGACAATGTTGTCCACATCTCATGAACATTTCTCTTTCCTCTCACATGAGGAATGCAATGGTCTTTGATTCCGTCTAGGATCAGTCTCTTCTAGAATCGATCTCTTACCCTTGTTGTTCTTTTATTATATCACCTTGACTTGAGTAGCATCAGTAGGCACATTAACAGGGTTCTGTGCGGTATGCACCATGATATCACAGACTTCTGCCTCCTCAAAGATGCTTTGCATTCTCTCTTTCCATACACTGTAGTTACTATGCCCATTCAACCTATCCTCCACCCTCGATCCCAAAGACATCCTGCCATCCTAAAGGAGAAAAATAGCAACGTGGTAACAATCTAGAAGACATTTGTGAAAAATCAGCTTATTTTGAAATTTTACGAGTGAAAAATCAGCGGTGTATTTTTCTCTTCTTTATCCCAAAGCGCTCTTATTACTCAACCTCTGATACCATGTAGATATTTATAGTTCCCCACCCCGGTTTTCAGTTTTCACCTTATTACTCCAAAATAGTTAAATGCCCTTTCCCATATCCATACATTTAACAAATTGGAAAATAAATTTTGCTGAAAACACAAATTCTGGAAATTTTTCAGAATGCTGGAAAATGCAGAATTAAAAATCAGCAAGCATAAAACAGTCATTCACACATTTTGACACAGATATTTTTGGTCAACATGACCCTAGAAAAACCCCCTACAACTCTTGGGGAAAACCAGTTCGAAAGCTCTTTCTTATTTATGGAAAAATGCTTTTTACAGTGAGAGAAATATTCAGCAAAAAATCAGCAAACAGACTTTTACAACTTATCTCGTTTTCCGTGCTTAACCACCGCCTCGGAAAATGTGCAAACAGCGAAAATCAAAACAACAATAAATGCTGTACGACCTCCTTGATTTTTGTGCCAAATTTCAGCCTTAAATGCTGCTGTATGGCCTGCCTGGAAATGCGTGCAAGCTACCACAAAATCTGCGGTTTGATTTCTGCCTCGAAATGCGTGCCAAAGGTACATCCACTTGCTGTACGACCTCCCTCAAATTTATGCTTCTCGAAATCTGTGCAAATCTGCTGTACGGCCTGCTGTACGGTCTTCCTTCCTCAAAAATCGTGCCAAAAATCTGCCTCACTGTGTGCTAAATCAGCTGTACGGTCTTGCTGAAATGCTGCCTTGGAATGTGTGCCAAGCTGCTGCCTCCTTCTCCTCACTGCCCAGAAATCTCCCTTGCTCTCTTGCTCTCCTTCTCTCAATCTGCTCATGAAAGAATAAATGATCTTTTCCTCCTTTTCCTCCTTTAACCTAACCCTAAGTGACTTTTGGGGAATCCCTAAATCCAATGGCTGAAATAGATTGAGATCTAGGGCTGAGATTAAATGCTCATTAAATCTCACTTTCTATTTTTTAATTCACCCCACTTTAATAAAGACCCACTTAGTCATTTATTTCCAAAGTCACTTTTCCTTTCTAATTTTACATTGACTTTATTAAAAGTCACTTTAAAATTAGACTTTAGTAACTTTATCACTTAAAGTCACTTTTAAATTAGATTTGACTTTATAACTTTATAAAGTCACTTTAGTAACTTTATCACTTAAAGTCACTTTAAAATTAGATTTGACTTTATAAAAATTATAAAGTCACTTTAGGAGAAAAATTAAATTCTTTTGGACACTCTTCCCTAGGCCAAAGATCAAAGCCTTAGGGAACCACCTGTCCTCCGGTAACCAAATTTCAACAGAGGATTGGGTAATCATGTAGCATCAAATACTCTTTGAGGATGTATTAGGGCATCCAAGACAAGAGTAGTCGTGAAAGGACCAATATTCTTTGATGACTGGGAATCCAAGATAAGAATAGTCCTGGACATACTCTGAGTGAACCTGGGTGGGGTATGTTCCAAGAGAGACAATGATGAAGGTATCTATAATCATTGGTCTCACCAGCATTGGGGCTCAAGATCTCGTGGAGAGATGGAGCTGTTAGTCAAGGCCTTACACTATGACAATGTTGGTTGATATGATGCTATATAGATGGGATTACCAATCCGATTCTTCTTATGAGATTCTTCAGATTGAGAATGACCAAGTACCATTATGAATACCTCCCTAGTTAAGAGGGAGTGTTGAAAAGTGTAACTAGGTTCGGTCTTCATAATGACATGTAATTATGATTTTATGTAATGAAGAGACAAAGATAATAAAATGTATTTGTTGTAATGCTTGCATCATGGGCTTCATGAGCAATGAGATTTTATTATAGGTCAAAGACTTCTTCTTGATGTCTTTAGGAATTTGTCATCTTGTCATAAAGATAATTAGATTCATGTAAAATGAAGTCATGTTACACTTGTGAAAGGACACTTTGTTGATGTAAAAGGAAACTCCAAGACCTTGTCACTAGGCCTCTTGAAGTCGGCTCAAAGTACGATGCAAACTCCCCTTGATGAAGTTGTCTCACATCCCTATCTTCAAGTCGGCCTAATAAGTAGAGATAGTTCCTATATAAAGGGTGATGTGGCCTTATTGTATCATCATCAATCTTAGATCAGGTCTGCAATTCAGTGCAAAGAAAGATGCGAGAAGGGAAGGAGTCTTAGCGAGGAGAAGCACTGTGATTGGGTCAAGAAAAGGTCATGTATTATCTTTGTTTAAGGATCTGTTCCTACCTCACATATTTTAGATAGGCCAAGGCCTACTTCAGTGAAGAACAAGTCTGCAATCCAGTGCGTGAAGAAGAAGAAGATACAACGAGGAAAGAGGTGTATTATTGAAGGAGTCTAGACTCCTCATATCTTTGTTTTGGGTCTCCTATTACACCTTGTACATTTCAGAGAAGTCGAGGGTGATTGCAGCAAGATGGAGGGCCATTATTAGGGCTGGGTCTTGGGTCTTAGTGATATCTAAGAAGTGTTGCAAGTAGTCCGAAAAGGGGTCTCTAGGAGGCCAAGACTAGATTGAAGGAATTCAAGGAAGAAGCTCATTGTTTAGGGATGTTATAATAGGGACCGAGCTTCCGTAGTAGAGGTGCAGTACAATGCAGAAAATAGGATGAACATAAGGAGCCAAGAAGAGTTGAAGGATAAGTGACAAGGGTCTTGGAGGTATGCTGGTGTCAAGGGAAAGGTTAGTTGGGAGCGGGAGCGAAAACGGGGAGCGAGAGCGGGAGCGGAAGCAGGAGCGCCATTTTCAGAAGCTCCCAGTCCGGGAGCGTTTCGGGGAGCGTTTTTTTATAATATATATATTTTCTATATTTTTATATTTTGATGCATATATGTCAACAAAAGCATGTAGAATGATGAATTAGACATAAAAACATAAAAACATAGATTGAACCAGAGGTATCTTTATCATTACCTTTAGTTTCGTATAGGGATCTTTGTCATTAATAACACCCTCTAAGCATTCGCTCTGAGAGCGCGCTCCGGGAGCGGGTTCGATAGGGGGGAGGTGCTCCCCCACAACCTTGGTCAAGGGTCTATGTCATGGTTATGGTACTCGTCAGTTGAAGGTCTATAAGAAGAATTTTGATCAAGTTTTCCTCTCAAAGAGTGGGAGGTTTTGGCCCTGGCTTGCTAGCTTAAACATTGTGTCTCTTGAAGAACATAATAATCTAATGAAGACAAGATCTAAGTAAAATAAACTAAAGGACATTGCAAGTAATTATCAAGAAGAGAAATTGAAATAAAAGCCCTGATTTCTCAACACGAGCTTGCTTGCTCTTTAAGCAAGGTACAAGATCTTCTAGGAGGAGGTGAGGACTTGAGGGTTAGGTTAAAGGAATATGACTTAAAAAGGAGTTTCGGAATCCCTAAAGTCCTTGCAAACTTAGATTCTCGAGTTGTCTTTGATGAATTGTCGATGAGAAGTGTGACCAGATGGGGCCAAATGGACCCAGCCTAGGTTAAGGGGAGGGAGTTTAGCAACCGATGATGGTCTTAACCTAAACAAGGCAGGGGAAAGGATCAAAACAATAATTTTCACTTAAAGGTGTCAAATTGATCCTATGAGGTGCTAGCCTCGGGAACACCAGGGCAAAGTTTGATCTCAAGACCTAGGGCTTGGGACATCTCGCAATCCCGCTGTTGGAGTTGCTTCAAATTTGGAGGAGACCTTGAGGACACACCAGCGCGGTAGGGGCTAGGAGATTGAACTTTTTCTAGGGATACTTTGTCGGGAAAATGATGCCCTAGGTGGCTAGACCTAGAAAAGAGAGGAAAAGAGTTGAAAAAATGGGTTTAAGGTGACCACCTTTTGATGGATCAGTGCCTAATTCATCTTGGGGATATGGAGTCAAGGAGAGCTATGAAGATGAATTTCGTTTCTTGTTCAAGGAGGCTCTCAAAGTCAACTTCGTCCCATGTTAAGGTAAGAGAAGAAAAGTGACTTTAAAAGCGTCTATACTTCGTTGCAAATAAAGAAGGCTTGTCGAGGTAACTTCAATCTCCAGGACAATACGTTCATCAACCATGGCCCATACATAGAGACAAGATATATAGAAACATAATTCCACATTGATGTCATAAATGCATGCAACAATTAGCCCTAAAATAGCGAAAATCTCATGGTCAATGTATGCAACAAAGTAAAAGAAAATAACATTAAAATCGTACTTACATGTAAGAGAATATATCCAACCATCAACACATTTGCAGTATAAGAAGCTCCAACAGAAGAAGAACCATTCCACACATCAAAATTCATCCATGATCCAAAAATATCCTCCAAGAAGAAATGCAAAGTTCTCAATAGAGATAATGATCCAAGTCAAGTGATGATACAAAATGAATTCATGTGACTGCTATTTATACACTCATTAGGAGTTCGAATTACCTAATTGGGCATACATTAGCCCCTAAAATAAAATAATGTGCAAAATAGCTAACTTTTGGTGACAAGCCCACCAAACTAGCTCACAAATAAAATAATAAACCTCTCAAGAGGTCAAATAATAGTCTATGCATGTCGTAGGGCCCTCCAAGAGGCCTGATGAGGTCCATAAGTGCCATATGATGAATAGGACCCTCAAAAGTGTTGAAATTTGGTTATCGGAGGACAGGTGGTTCCCTAAGGCTTTGATGTTTGGCCTAGGGAAAAGTGTCCAAATGTATTTCACTTTTTCTCCGAAAGTGACTTTATAAGTTATAAAGTCAAATCTAATTTAAAAGTGACTTTAAGTGATAAAGTTACTAAGTCTAATTTTAAAGTTACTTTAATAAAGTCAATGTGAAATTAGAAAGTGAAAAGTCACTTTGGAAATAAATAACTAAGAGGGTCTTTATTAAAGTGGGGTGAATTAAAAAAATAGAAAGTGAGATTTAAATGCACATTTAATCCCAGCCCTAGATCTAAAGCTATATCAACCATTAGATTTAGGGATTTCCCAAAAGTCACTTAGGGTTAGGTTAAAGGAGGAAAAGAGGGAAAAGATCATTCAGTCTTTCATGAGCAAATTGAGAGAAGGAGAAGAAGAGAGCTGGAGACATTTCTGGTTTTGAGAAAGGAAGGAGAGGAGCAGTTCAGCAAATTCATACAGCAGGGAGAGGCTGCACGCATTTCAAGGCAACAGTCCGTACAACAATAAATCAGCAAAGTTTTCGAGACAAATTTTCGTACGGCAACAGTGGGCATGTTTTTCGAGGTCTGTACAACAACAAGGAGGCATAGATTTCGAGGAGGAGAAGCAGCAGTGGGCAGCACGCATTCCGAGGCTGAGTTGGCATGGTTTTCGAGGTTGAAAGAAGCTGTTGTGATTTCTGTACAGTCCGTACAATAGTACGGAATTTTTGGCACGATTTGCAAGGAGGATGTACAACATTAAATGCTGTTATCTCTTGCTGTAATAAATTTTTGTTTTTACTGTTTTGCTGATTTGGCACATTTTCTGAGGTGGAGGCAAGCACAGAAAACGAGATAAGTCTGTATTAAGTTCGCTGGAATTTTTCTATATATTTCACTTCTCTGTAAAAGCATTTTCCAGAAATAAAGAAGAGCTTTCGAACTGGTTTTCCCCAAGAGTTGTAGGGGGTTTTTCCAGGGTCATGTTAACCAAAAATCAGTGTGTCATTTTCTCTGTGTGACTAATTTATTTTCTGAGTTTTTATTTCTGCATTTTCAGAACTGTGAAATTTCCAGAATTTGTGTTTTCAGAAAATATTTATTTTTTCAGCTTGTTGAATGTATGGTTATGGGAATGGGCATTTAACTTAATGGGAGAAATAAGGAGAAATTGAAAACTAGAGTGGGTTATTAAAATTTCTACATGGTATCAGAGTTAGTTTGCTGAAAAGTGCTTTTTGGAATAGCAAAGAGAAAATTTACAGCAAGCTGCTTTTACACACAGAAAACAGAACCTTTATCACAACAGTGTCATTTTCAGTTTATTAGGACAACAAGCATGTCTTTGGGCTTGAGGGTGGAGGATAGGTTGGATGGGCATAGCAACTACAGTATATGGAAGGAAATAATGCAGAGCATCTTTGAGGAGGCAAAAGTCTAGGGTATAATGGTGAGTACCCAACAACACCCTTTGAATGTGCCTACTGATGCTGTTCAGTTGGCAGACTTTAACAAGAGGAATAACAAGGGTAAGAGACTGATTCTGGATGGTATTAAAGACCATTGCATTCCTCATGTGAGAGGAAAGAGACTTGCTCATGAGATGTGGACAGCCTTGACCAATCTCTACTAAAGTACCAATGGGAACAAGAAAATAGTCCTAAGGGAGAAGCTGAAGGCGATTAAGATGGCAAAGACTGATAGTGCTACTGCATACCTCACAAAGATCACTAATGTGAGAGATGAGTTGGCAGCAGTTGGAGAGGTCATTCCACCCACTGAGTTGATGCGGATTGCAGTGAATGGCCTTCCCAGTTCATGGCCGAGCTTTGCTGATGGGATTGTTGCACGTGAGACCCTTCTCTCTTGGGAGAGGTTGTGGGATGATTGCATACAGAATGAAATCAGAAAGACCCAGCTTGGGGCAGCCAAACCAGTTGAGGAGGATGACAATGTAGCACTGTTAGTAGGAGGAAAGAAGGGCAAGGGAAAGAAGCAAGCTTCCACAAGTGGTGGTGGGGGCAAAGACAAAGGTAAAGGGAAGCAGCAGGTGAACAAGGAGAAGGACTATTCCAAGGTGAAGTGTTGGAATTGTTAGAGGATGGGACACTATGTAGTTGCATGTCCAAAGAAGAAGATGAAGGGGAAGAACAAGACCATGGCAGCATCAACAGAGATAGAGGAATTTTCAGAGAGCTTTGACCGGGAGTTTGGGTTCATTGCTTGTGAGTCCACGAGTGCAGGATCACCTGCCATGGAGGTTGAGAGGGAGTGTGCATTTCCCTCCACTAGCGGAGCATCTTTCGGTATTTGGTATGTTGACAATGAGGCTTCACGTCACATGACAGGAGTCCGTGAGTACTTCTCAGAGCTTTCAGAGAGTGGCACTAATATAGAGGTAGTACTTGGAGATGACAACGTTGTTAGAGCAGTCGGTGTGGGGACATTGACATTTAATAGGGAACCCAAAGCTCCCTTGAAAGTGTCGGATGTTCTATATGTGCTAGGGATGAAGAAGAACCTAATATCTGTCTCAACATTGGAGGACGGAGGGTATGAGGTATTGTTCAGGAGAGGACAGGTGCGTATATATCCCAGGGGCGCTCCAACGGATTCAGCTAGAGTGATTGGTGTATGCCATGCAAAGGTGTAAAAGTTTGCGTTTCAACCCCTTTTGGCATTGAGCAGTAGTACCGGTAGCAGAGCTAGTAGTGCAGAGCCGTGCGAGATTTGGCACCGCAGGATGGGGCACATGTATCATGGAGCCTTGAGGAAATTGCGGGAGATCACTATAGGTGTGCTAGATTTCAGTATTGATCACATTGATACATGCAGAGGATGTGCTATGGGCAAGTTTGCCAAATCCCCTTTTCCCAGCGTTGACAGCAGATCGACTGGGATACTTGATTTGATTCATACTGATGTGAGCGGTCGGATGTCTCATGTTTCCTTGAGTGGACATGAGTATAATGTTTTATTCATTGATGGTCACTCCAGGAGGACCTGGATTTATTTCTTGAAGACCAAGAGTGAGGTCTTCAAGCGGTTTCAGGAGTTTAGAGCTCTTGTGGAGACTCAGACAGGTCGGAAGATCAAGTTCGTCAGGTCAGACAATGGAGGGGAGTACACCCTTGGTGAGTTTTTTGATTATTGTGCGGAGGCAGGCATCAGGAGGGAGTTCACAGTTCCTTACAACCCCCAGCAGAACGGGGTTGCGAAGAGGAAGAACAGATCCATTGTTGGGGCTGCCAAAGCCATGCTACATGATGAGGGTTACCATTGTTTTTGTGGGCGGAGGCCTGCAACACTGCTGTGTATTTGCAGAACAGGAGTCCTGTTAAATTTGGACAACTAGGTCCAAACTCCATCTTGTGATGCTTAGATGAAGATTCCAATATTTGTATTGGATTCCTCTTTCAAAGAGGTGTAAAATCGATCTAAAATTGATTTTAATCTGATGAGCAGAACATTTATTTTGAATTTATTATTTATAATAAATTTAAGTGCAAGTCGGCCTTAAGGTTTTTACCCCCAGCAGATGTGTCACACACCTCTCATGATTGGTATTTATAGGGTCAACGTTGGAGCATTTTTCCACTCATCTCATCACACATCTCCTCCTCTTATACGAGCATCTAAGAAGCAGCTTCATCTCACACGTGGGAAAGAAGGTCGAAGTTTACCGCAACAAGAAGGACGAAATTCACTGCAGCCAGAAATCTGTGGTTAGGGTTTCTGGGGAAGTTTGACCAGTGTTGACTTTGGTCAACACATGGTTCAATTGGGCTGAATTTTGGAGGAGACTTCGATCTAAGGAGGCTATACTCTTTGGCACAGAAATTGAGGTCAAAGGTTGACCAGAAGTTGAGTTGCGTTGACTTTTAGTGCTGCTGCCATGCGTTGACTTTTCTGGGCATCGTTGACTTTTTTGAGGTTGACTTCTGAGTTGACCGTGTGACTGTTTTGAGGACTGTTGTGACACATGCTAGGTTGGCTGACCGTGAAGTCTTTGTTGGTTGAAGCATCCTGTTGACCGTTGTAACGCACCATCACCTTTATCTGTTTCTGACTTGTCTTCTAAAGGATCACTGGTATGTTCTATCTGCATTTTACTTGTAAATTCATGTGATTGCTGTTGATAAAAGTAAAGTTGCATCAAGCATAGAACATCTACATAAATTTACATGGTATCAAAGCTGAGGTGAAGACAAGCCCTAACTTATAACAATCACCAAAAGAGAAAAATGGGTTCCACAAGTTATGGCTTCAAGGAGGATCACAAGCTGACTGGAAGGGATGACTTCCATGCTTGAAAGATGATATTAGATCTCAAATTAGAAGACCATGATCTCATGGACTATGTACTGGGTAAGATACAAGAACCTCCATCCACTGCTACTGCTGCTGCCAAAACCAAGTATAAGAAGGGGGAGATCAAAGCAAAGCTAATGATCAGGGAATCCATACATAAAAGTTTGGTTGCCTACATATCTGAGCTAGGCACATCCAAGGAGATGTATGATAAGCTGATACAAATGTTCAAAGTAAACAATGCAAACCAAGTGTTATTCTTCAAGAATCAATTGAAGAATCTGAAGAAAGGCAGGGATGAGTCTGTCCAAACATACTTTCTGAAATTGACCGAGATCAGGAACAATCTGTTGGCTATTGGGGAGACAATAGCCGATCGTGAGATGGTACTCACCGCACTTGGAGGGCTCCCATATGAATGGCAAGTATTCAACACTACCATTCTCAATAATAATACAATTCCTAACTTTGACGAGTTACTATCAAGATGCATGCAAGAAGAGACAAGAATGAAGGAATACGAAAATGACAGAAACACTGCCTACGCTGCTCATTCTAGAAAGAAGAACTCTGGTGGTCCAAAGAACAAAGGAAGAGTAGGGGCCCAAGGAAAGAAGGGCAAGTGTTTCACTTGTCATAGGCCAGGTCATCATGCTAGAGAATGTCCTTTCAAGAAGGATTCTCCCGATAGTGATGACAACAACAACCGAAGGAATGGAAATCAAAGAAACGACAGGGCCAAAGGAAACAAGAAGGCTCCCTCTGGCGGAAACAATCAACCTTTCAAAAGGTCTAGAAACTCCAGGTATGAGGTGTTAGTCATCAGTATTTTTCACTTGTTGGTGATGACTAGTTGTAACAGTCAAGTTTTCTAGCAGCTGATCTAAAAAATTGTCAAATTTGCTAGCTGGAAAACATCCATAAACATTTTTTACCCTCCTACCTTTTCAATCCGCCCATGACGAGATGAAACCTCATTATCAAGCCCTATCCAGCCTCAGCCATACTAGCTTGTCCATAAGCTCCAAAGAAAACAATCCAAATCTATCCAAAGAAGTCTCCCCTAAGTTAAGTAGTGGCGCTTTAGGCATTTCTCCCTTGGAAAACTATCCTAAAGCCAAAGAACCTCTATTTGCTATGGACTAGTCATCACAGACCTTCCCATTCTGCAAATAAAGTTGGTTACACCCTTAAGTCGTGCCACTAACAAGCCCTAAAGTCTCAGCAATGCACATGCCCTAGGTCAAACTGATATTAGGTGGTTTTACAGTGTTTCAATGGATCTTTCAAGAATAGAAGTGTACCAGCATCCCAGAAAACAGTATTTGGATCAACATGAGAAGACATCTGCTTCTCATGTGATTTTGAGCCTGGGATGCAGCTACAGGACAAAGAGTTGTCTCATTAAGCTCCTGCAATCACAGTCAAAGGTTAGTAAATTATGAATGACAAAAAGTGATTTGCAAATACTAGCCAAACTGCTTGTGATGTCTAAAGAGGCACATAGATATTTGAAAAGCAGAATTACATGTCTCAGACGAGTGCCCATCTTAACTATTATCAATTTGTCATTCTTGATTTGCTCAAGCATGAAAGGCACTGAAAGGAAAAATAACACTGTTAAAAGCTGATGAAATGGCATCACTGAGAAAAACCTCCTTCATCTATAAGCAGAGAGTTTGAGGACTGAAAAAACCTCCTTCATTTTATAAGTAGAGGGTTGAGGACTGAGAGCACCTCCTTCATCTATAAGCAGAGGGCCAAGGATAAAGTTTGATTTTAAGAATTGCACTGACTGTAAGGCAATTTTTGGGTACAGTGGAAGAAAATTTAAGGTTCTTGAATAAAAATGATGTTAAAGGCAGACGCAAAGCAATGGGCTTTTAAATTTGGTTTGCATGAGTTTCACTATTATTTGAATTACAAGGTGAAGCCAATGGGTTGATCATCAATGAAGAAATATTATTAAGCAGATGGCCAAAGGAGTCAAACAGTCCTGGTCTCAAACTAACTTCTGCCATCATGTATAAAGGAAACCACTATCAGTATGTTCATCAAACATTCTTCATTTGGTTGAGACAGAGGTTGAAAGGAAACCAGGCATTTGTCAAAGTAGGCCTCCTTCATCTATAAGCAGAGGGCCAGAGCAGTGATTGATTTTAGGGTTTTTCACTGACTGAGAGACAAATTGTAAGAACAGTAGGAGACAGTTGAAGGCTTTTGAACAGAGCAATGATGTTAAAAACAAAGGAAAAGCATGAGTACTATAATTATCAAAGAAGCTGAGTTATCTCCTATCAGAGATTACTTTCAAAGACAGTCTGGAGCCAAAAATGAACAAACCTTGCTGAGGGATGTAATTTCCTTAAAAGTTACAAAGATCCATCTCCTTGATAAACAGGCTTGACATTTAGTCTCTGTTCCTTTAACAAAACAAAGTTGAAATTAGTTGAAATCAGCTAGGCTAAGCACAAGCCAAAAAGTGATGATTACTTTTCAAAAGGTTTTGTTCTTCCTGTTCATAAGGAAATTTCTTTCAATAACTCATCATAGTGGACAAGAAGGTAACTTGAACTTAGTTTTCCCAAACAGGCATTGCAACTAGACACATAGGTTCATAAATGTGCAAGAAGGATTATGGCATGAGTTTCAAGTTCTGGAACAACATTCAAAGCCAATAATGCATGCCACTGTTACAACTGAAGGCATTTCCCTTATGAAAATAGGTCAAAGGTACCTTGCTATTGCCTTTTGAGTAAAGGAGAGGTTTTTAAAAGAAGGCCCCTTTTGATGAACAGATGATGGTAAAGCCTGGGTGAATGCAACTAAGCTTCACCCACAGTCAAAGAGAAAAGTCATTTGGATAATGCATCTACAATCACTATATGGATTTGAGCCAGGTTTCCCTCTAACAAGCAGAATTTCTTTCTACAGTACAGATACCAAAAGGGAAACAATTTTTCATTCCTTAGTAAGAAGTAGTGAAAGTTTTTAATTCTTGAAAAGGTTGTTTACTTCAAAAAAGGGTCAGGCCTATGAAGGAAGTGGTTCTTGCCACTATGTCTTTTATTTGAAACAGGAAAGGAGTCTTGGTTATGTTTTTAAAAAAAGGGGCCATGACCTTCATGTTTTCGTTTCAACCCAAAGGTCTTTTCAAATGCTTTCAAACCTTCATAAAGCACTTCAAAGGGTAATTAACTTGTTCACTTTCAAAAGGAGTTAAAGATCGTTGCCCATATCTATTTTGCATTTCAAAATGCAAACAACTCCTCTTAGATTTTCACTGGACCGAAGAAGTTCTTGAGCGAAAAATTGCAGAGTTTAAAGCTTGGAGACTGCGCGGCGCGCCTGGAAAAGCGCGCGGCGCGTTCAGGAGGGATTTTACACAGAGATTGTATTGTTGCGCGACGCGCCTGTAGGCGCCGGTCACGACTGCCCATCGTCGACTCGACTCCTTTTCTATTGCGCGGCGCCTTCCCAGTTCAAATGTGCCGCGCATGTTTTAACACTCAAAACGCCTTCAACAAGTCTTGAAGCTGCTCAACTCTTCACAGCAAAGGCCACCATCGATCTTTGAGGTATTTTGTTTGCCTCCTTGGTATTTTCAACTTTCTAAAAAGGGTGATCAATGCTGTGTTTGTCAAGACTAAATGGTGGCGAAAAAATGAAACTCTTGGTGTAAATCAAGGTGTGTGGGGTAAATAGTTTGAAGAAGTTTGACATATTGAAGGTGGATTGTTTATGTCGATGTCAAAAGGCCTAAAAACTGCCCTCAAAACAGTGCTAAAACATAACCCTGCAAGTCAAAGTATACACAGTAGTAGAGGTTTTGTCAAATTGTTGGAGGTGCCCTAACTGTGATAGGGAAAAACCATAAACTTTGTCAGCTATATTCTAGTGGTGAAAACAGTGGTAAGAAGGGTTGAACTTTTGTTTAAGGTCCGAGATTGTTGTGGCTGTGATTGCCTGACATTGACATAGTGAAAGTGGTGGGTTTTTATTGATGTCAAAAGGCTTAATAAACTGTCCTCAAAACAGTGTTAGAAGGTGAAGCAGTTTTTGAAAGGAAAACACAGTATTCCTAAGATGAAACAGTGAGCCTAATTTAACAAAAGTGATCATACATGAATGACTTTGTCACTTTCAAAAGTCCTCTCTGTGTGGTGAAAAGCAAAATCAGTGCTGCCTCTTTATCCATGAAACAGACTGTAGTGAGTGAAGCTATTATTGCAATTTAAAGGTGTTTTGTCAAACTGTGTGTGAGAAACAGTGAAGTACAAGAGAAGTGTGTTGATTGGGAGGGGTGTTTGTCTTCTACAAGGTTGTCTTGCTTATACCAAAAACACAGAAAAGCTTTGTGACCTTACCCAACACAATGATCATTTGATTGTGTGTACCTTTTTTGTTTGTCTGTGTGCTTGTTATTATAACTATTTGTTGATTGGCATACAAAGGAAGACAAGCAGTGATTTGGAAGGAGCAGAGAGCTGATATTAAAGAAACATTTCACACAGCATTTGAGGCAAATTTTCCTTGGTCAAACAGTGATTAACAAAGAAGACAGAGTTGTGTTTGAGAAAGCATTTAAAAAACCATTTTGAGGCAGCTTGGTGTTGCAGAGAGCATTCAAAACAAGATGCCTCCCAGATAGGACAGTAGGAGTGGCTTGCATAAGAGATTTGAGCCTACTTCTACTGAAGAAGTGAATGCCCACCTATCAGTCTTGTTCAATTTCCATGAGGTTGGGTGTTTAGATTTTTGTCAAAGAGTGCAAGAGGTGAAGAGTTTTTCTCCTTTGACACATCTTTGCGCTTTGAGGTTTCAAGACAAGCATTTCCAGCTGGCAGGCCTTGACTTCAAATTCTCTCCAAGGTCCATCTCCAAGGCCACTAAAATCCCTTATATTGGGGAGAAATGGTTTAAACAAAGCCACTTGGACTCAGAAGATTACAAGCCATTTCTAAAGCTCGAGCACAGAGATTCATGTCCTTCCATTTTCCCCTTCTCATATCTTTTGACTAGCTACGCCCCCCTCATGAAGATCATCATGAAATACTTCACTTGTGAGGGAAGATTCTCCCGAGTCTATGCCTATCACATTCGACTGCTCATGCATTTCACAAGGGCCAAGTTGCTAAATCTTTCTTTCTTCTTACATAGGAGTATTGAGAAAATGGCCTCCACTGTTCAGAAGAAGCCTCATTCACAGCAAATAGCCTACCTCTTCCATCACTCTCTCATCAAAGTCATCATTCTTCATCAACTTGAAAAGAGGGAGGTCTCTTGGGATACTTTCATCACCCATCCAGATGTCTCCACTGTCCCTCCAGTTCATACATCCCCTACACCTCCTACTCACCATCCTTCGCCTTCTTCTAGCAGACCTATTCCCAGAAAGCTCAAATTTACCACAGAAAAAACAAAGGAGCCTGAAGAAGGAGAAGAGCATGACCATGATGAGGAAGAAGTACATGAGCAGGAAGAGGAAAGTGGTGATGAGCAGCAGCAAGGGCAGGAAGAGGAAAGTGGTGATGAGCAACAGTAAGGGGATGAAGAAGAAAGTGCTGAACAGGAGCAACATGGAAGTGATGAACAAGAGCATGAAAGTGCTGAACAGGAGCAGCATGAAGGTGATGAACATCAGAAAGTGCTGAACAGGGGCAGCCAAAAGATGATACACAGCAACTACAGCAGTATGAGCAGAGGCAGCCTTAGGGTGAAGAACAACAACCTCCTCAAGAGGAACAACAAACTCAAGAAGAAGAGGGGCAACAGGATAAAAAGTTGCAGCACAGTGAGGAGGACAGCCCTCAAAGGGAAGTGCAAAAGGATAACCAAGGCATCCATAAAGAACTCCAAGATAGTGGCAAAAGTGAGGGGCAAAGTGACAAGGGTAAAGAGCCCATGGAGCATGTGCTAGTTGCCTCTCCTAGGCAAGGGGCCATGCTCTTTTCTCCGAAAGTCGCCAAGCCCCGGACAACGAAGAAAAGGGTGCCTAGAATTGTAACTCCAAATGTGACTAGGGCCCTCCGAAGCAAGGGAAAATTGCCAAAGAAACCCATGGTCGAATTTCCCAAAAGGAAGAGTACTAGAAGAGCCACCCAAAGCAAAGGGAAGGGCAAAGAAGAATGTAGTCATGAACAGGAAAGGGAATTCGACATCATCCAAATCCAAAGGGATGATAGTGATAATGAAGCCCGAATCCTAGAAAATATCTTGATCCATAGAGAAAGCCAAATTGATGCCTTGAGGGCTGATCTTCATAGAGCTAGGAACTTCAATCACTTTTTGCAAGTCCAAAACAAGCAAATGAGTGTCCATATGGCTGTATATGAGACATGGGCCATCCGATACAAAAAGGAGGTCTCCAAAGCACAGTTGAGATTGGAAGAACTCATGTGAGTTCAAGGAAAGTGAAGGTGAAGATCAGCTTAGGCGAAAGAGTCCAAGAACCATGGGGCTAAAAAAGGCCCTTGAGAAACAAAAAGAGGAAGAGGATGCCTTTTTCCAATCTACCCCTCTCACTGCATTGTTCGAACAAGAGATAGAGAAGAATCGGGAAGCATGGCTTGAGAGAGTTAATGATCACTTAGAGAAGAAATTGGAGAAGGAAAACAGGGACTTGGCCCTTCAACGGAGGATGACCGGGCATTATAAAAAGCTAAATTAGTTTGCCCGACGGAAGTTGAAGGCTGCTCAAGAAAAACTCAAGGAGGGTAAAGGGAAGCGCCCAGCACAAAAATTGAGGAAAGACACCTCAAGGCTCTAAATTTTGGCCTCTGCTTCACAACTTGTTGCTGAAAACCCTTGAGGGTCATGCTCACCAATTTTGGGTGAAATTCGACATATTTTGGTTTTTTGTCATTTTTGGGTTTTTGGCCAAAAACCATGGGCATCGCCATTTCAGTTTGGGGCATCATGAAAGGATGAAAATGGTGTCATTGGATGCCATAATTTTAGGGGCACATACTCAGCGATTTTCAAAACAATTGAAGATCTTTTGCTTCCCCAAAATGGCGAAAAACACTCGCTTTTTCTACACTGCCCCGTTTATCAGCAAGGCTCATTTTTTGAGTTTTTAAACACAGGCCTGTTTTTGGAGGACTTCTAGTGGTCAGTTGGGTGCAAACTAAACATTTTCAGAAAGTAGACGCTTAGAGCTTTCCAACGAGCTATCATGAGCCTCGTTTCGACACCGGGAAGGCCTCCAAAGGTTGTCGGCAAGTCAAGGGACCTTTTGCTGATGTATTTTTTGAGTATTTTTGTAAAAATTGAACCTTTCAAAATTGACTTTTCCTTATGTGCGTTTAGCTATTTTTGTGCATGATAAGTTATGAAAAGTCAATTTATTTCCCTTTTTTAGCAATTTTTGAGATATTTGTTAGATATTTTGTGCCGTGGGCTTTGCAAAGCCTCAAGGACAAGTCTAGATATTTTGGATAGGCCAATGAGATTGCAAGTTGAACCAAGAGGTTTTCCTCACTTTGGCCTATTTATTCCAAAGACTTTCATTGTAAACAAGGCTGAACTTGATGAATAGAAGCAATATATGGTCATATAAGCTTTGGAAGAAATACTTGTCTCATGCTTTTGGATAGTCTCTTGGATGTTCTTGGATGATGAAAGAGGATTGTTGTTGGATTCCATGACTTGGTAGAATGGTATAGTGTCTCTCTCTTTGTTTTGTTTCCTAGTTTTCATTCATAAATCCATGTTCGTGCTTGCTATAGGACAGTAGAGAACAAATTTGAGACATGCCCTTGGAGACACCTCAAATTTCTTGTTTCTTCATAGCTTCCATGTTTTCTTCATTCTTAGTCATATTAAAGAATTCTTGATTGCTCTTTAATAACTTAAGAATACTGTTTGCTTGTTTCATTCATGGTTTTATGCATGCTAAGTATGATTTACAGTATGCCCTGCTTACTCATGGCTAGCCATAGCTCCATCTGTGAAACTTCTCTTTGACTGATTAGATTTTCATTTGTTGAACCAAGGAGGTGTTGTTTTGATCTTGCCCTTTGCCTAAGACTATGCAATCTTGTTTTTAAAGTGCCCAATAGCTTGAAGTATTGTGTTTAGGCGTTCCGGCATAGTGATTTTAGTTGTTTGTTTTTCTTAAGTGTATTTCCCCAAAGTCTGATAGCCATTTCCTAAAGTTAGAGAGATATATCTCTATGCATGGCTTGAATGTTTATTTCTATGCATTGATTAGCTTAAAGTTACATTTCTCATAATTAATGGTTTGCCCTACCTTAAAGTTTTATGTCAGCTATTAAACTATTTGTGCTCGAAACCCGTTGTTATTCACAAACTTGATGTCCATCTTACCCCATTTTGCCTAAAGATCCATTCTACCTCGAATCAAATCGGCTCTTCAACAACCTTGTATCACCATCTGAAAGCTTTCTTGACCTTTTCGACCCCATAGCCCAGTTGATCTGACATCTTTTCACCTATATTATGTCTTTGATCAGTTCATCCCTTACAACCTAAAAACCAAAACCAAAAACCTACTTCATAACTAGCCTAAAAACAGAACACAATAAGCAAACACATAGATATCCCTTACACAAATAGAGAGAGCCCTCTCTGAGTCCAGGAAGGCTAGGTCCTTGGGCTCCAAAGACTGGTTTGATGTTACACTGTCATTTGGCTTACCAATCAGCCAAATCACGGGACCCTAACATGAGGAGTCAAATGTTGTTGATAAAAGAAATGAATACATTCTTGTATCTGCCCTCTTTGCTGCATCCCCGCCCGACACTATGGATGTCTGACTGATAGATAGTGGTGCCTCAAGACACATCACTGAGTTCAAGGAAGCACTTTCTGACATGGTTGAGAATGATACTAATCTGAAAATTATCCTTGGAGATAATGCCACATATCACGTGAAAGGGGCAGGGACTGTGACCCTCCACTTGTCTCAAGGACAAGTCCTACATTTGTAGGATGTACTCTATGTACCAAAATTGAAGAAGAACCTTGTGTCTATATCAGCCATGGAAGACAAAGGTTTCAATGTGGCATTCACTGATGGAAAGGTGTGCATGTGGAAGAAGAATCTCAAGGAAGCTATCGTGATTGGTTTTAGAGTTGGAACACTCTACCAGGTTGAAGGAAGTCCACTGGGAGCTATGACATTTGATACAATCCGACAAACTAAACTGTGGCACCAGAGGTTTGGACACCTTCATTACAAGGCGCTTCCCAAAGCAAGGAAGGTGGTGACAGGGATGCCCAAATTTGGAAATAATCATGAAGGTGTATGTAAGGGTTGTGTCGAAGGAAATCATACAAGGGGACCTTTCCCCTCAAGTGTCACAAAGACATCTGATATTTTGCAACTGGTCCATTTTGATCTATCTGGTATGCTACCCGTGACATCCCTGGGAGGATGTTCTTACTATACGCATTCACTGATGACTTCTCCCGCAAAACCTGGATATACTTCTTAAAGAAGGATGAGGCTTTCATGTGGTTCCATACCTTCAAAGCCTTGGTGGAAAATATGACAGGGAAGAAGATCAATATTTTGAGGACTGACAATGGCACTGAATATGAGTCAAATGAGTTCAAGGATTTTTGCAGAGAAGCTGGCATTAAGAGGGAGACCACTACTGCCTATACTCCTGAGCAGAATGGCGTTGTTGAACGAAAGAACAGGACCATTGTGGAAGCTGCCCATGCCATGCTATGTGACCAGGGTCTACTAAAGTTTCTATGGGGAGATGCTGCGAATATTGCTGTATACATTCAAAACAGATGCCCTCATTCCGCTTTGGACTCCAAAACTCCTGAAGAGGTTTTCACTGGTAAGAAACCTGACGTCTCACATTTTAGAGTTTTTGAATGTCTTGTTTATTTTCATGTGCCAAAAGAAAAGAGAAGTAAGCTGGATGCTTCTGGGAAGAAAGGAATATTTGTGGGCTACAACGAAACTTCTAAGGCCTATAGAGTCTATGTACCTAGTCAAAGGGAAGTAGAGATATGCCATGATGTCACTTTTGACGAAGATGCTTCCCTGAAGAAAGTAGTAGATCTTCCGAGATCTGAGGAAAATCATGAAGCAAGGCCTGGAAATCAAGAAGAACCGTAGGATGAGACAATGCCTGATGTTGAAGGACCAATGGACCCAATCGATCCATCTCCTTCACTGAGAAAGAGACCATCATGGCTCAGGGACACTCTCGAAGATGCCAAGGGACATGCTGCCCCGAGGGGGACATTTCGAGAAAGCAAGAAGCCGTGTAGATACCAAAGGGTATCTGGCTGCCATGAGTACTATTGTATAATCTGAACCTGGATCTTTTGAGGAAGCCGTAAAGCATCAAGTCTGGAAGGATGCTATGCACGAAGAATATGAGTCCATAATGAAGAATGATGTCTGGGATGTGGTTCCAAGACCGAAGGACAAATCAGTGGTCACCGCGAAATGGCTATACAAGATCAAGCATGGATCCGATGGAAGTGCTGAAAAGTTCAAGGCAAGATTTGTTGCCCGTGGCTTCTCTCAAAAGGAAGGAATAGACTATGATGACATATTTGCACCTGTGGCACGATATACCACCATTCGATCAATCATAGCCCTTGCCGCTACGCAAGGATGGAGTCTTCATCAGATGGATGTCAAGACCGCTTTTCTGCATGGTGCAATAAAAGAAGAGGTGTATGTAGAACAACCTCTGGGATTTGAAGTTCAGGATCGAGACACTCATGTCTGCAGGTTGAAGAAAGCCCTATATGGGTTAAAGCAAGCACCCAGAGCTTGGTACGAGAGGATGGATAGTTACTTGATGAAGCTGGGCTTCACTCGAAGTAATGCTGATCCGAACCTTTACTTCAAGGTTGTGTAGGAGAAGCCTCTCATTCTAGTGCTGTATGTGGACGACCTCTTCCTGACAGGTGCCGACCCTCTCATTCATCAATGTAAGAGGGAGCTCGCTGCTGAGTTCGAGATGAAGGACCTAGGACTGATGCACTACTTCCTAGGCCTGGAGGTCTGGCAGAGACCTGGAGAGATTTTCCTTTCTCAAGGAAAATATATTGTGAAACTTTTGGAAAGATTTGGTATGGTGGATTGCAAGTCTGTGACAACACCAATGGAACTCAATTTCAAGAAGTTGAGTGGCAGCGCTGCTGGGCCCGTATTGGCAAATCCTACTGAGTATCGTCAACTCGTAGGGGCTCTGATGTTCTTAGTGAACACCCGTCCAGATATATGTTTTGCAGTGAACACTTTGAGTCAATAGATGGTTGAGCCTCATCACTTTCTCTGGGTTGGTGCCAAGAATCTTCTGAGATACCTTCGAGGCACGATAAACCATGGGCTGAGATACATTATCGGGAGCGTGACACTCCTTGGATATACTGATGCCGATTGGGCTGGCAGTGTGGTGGATCGTAAGAGCACATCGGGATGCTGCTTCAATCTTGGTTCTGCTTCGATCTCATGGATGAGCAGGAAGCAGAAGTCAGTGGCTTTGAGCACCGTTCAGGCCGAATACATTGCAACAAGTATGGCCTGTTGTGAAGCAGTTTGGTTGCGAAAGCTCTTTAGTGAGTTGTTTGGACATGTGCTAGATACCACCGTGATACTCTGTGATAACCAGAGTAGGATTCGCTTGTCCGAGAATCCAGTGTTCCACGATTGATCCAAGCATATTGATATCCAGTACCACTATATCTGGGATATGGTACAGCGAGGCACCGTAAGGCTCGATCATATAGGAACTGATGAGCAGGTCGCGGATATTCTCACAAAGCCCCTGGGGAAGGTCAAGTTCCTAACCTTCCATGAGAGTCTTGGTATCGTGGAACGACCCTATGATGTGGGTCCTGTTGGACGATGAGCTCTGGGAGTTCCGGGGGGCTTTGGGGATAGCTTCTCGTAGTTATAAGCACTCATGGGGCTAGGCTTGCCGAACCTTGTAGTGCTTCTGCCCCACCGTTATGATGTTTGAGTTGGTTCACCTCTCATTATCTGTGCCCTGTATGCATCCTACCCATTGATTTCAGGGCTCATGGGAAGTACCTCTCATTTGGCCAATGAGGTGGGAAAAGCTAGAGACTAGTAGCAAAGACTGATGGACGCATTAGAGATTGCCGTACTCTCTATCTAGGATGGCACGGACCAACCACTTGATTTGGAATCAAGTATAGTGAGGTTTCGGACCTCCAATTGACTTCAGGTCAGGTAAACCAACTTCGGGTTGGTATGAGACTCTTTGAGTCTGATAGAGGCTTTGGACCTCTGGGCTGAATCTGTCAGTTGGGGGATGATGTCTTTGTGACTAATCCACTATTGTTCTGAAATAAAGAGGCCAACAAAGCAAGTTACGGCGGGATGACGCACGATGTTTGATTGCACTGGTGGATGGAGTTCTCCCTAGTTGAGAGGGAGTGTTAAATTTGGACAACTAGGTCCAAAATCCATCTTGTGATGCTCAGATGAAGATTCCAATATTTGTATTGGATTCCTCTTTCAAAGAGGTGTAAAATCGATCTAAAATTGATTTTAATCTGATGAACAAAACATTTATTTTGAATTTATTATTTATAATAAATTTAAGTGCAGGTCTGCCTTAAGGTTTTTACGCCTAGCAGATGTGTCACACACCTCTCATGATTGGTATTTATAGGGTCACCGTTGGAGCATTTTTCCACTCATCTCATCACACATCTCCTCTTATATGAGCATCTGAGAAGTAGGTTCATCTCACACGTGGGAAAGAAGGTCGAAGTTTACCGCAGCAAGAAGGTCGAAGTTTACCGCAACAAGAAGGACGAAATTCACTGCAGCCAGAAATCTGCGGTTAGGGTTTCTGGGGAAGTTTGACCAGCGTTGACTTTGGTCAACGCATGGTCCGATTGGGCTGAATTTTGGAGGAGACTTCGATCTAAGGAGGCCGTACTCTTTGGCATAGAAATCGAGGTCAAAGGTTGACCAGAAGTTGAGCTTTGTTGACTTTTAGTGCTGCTGCCTTGCGTTGACTTTTCTGGGAATCGTTGACTTTTCTGAGGTTGACTTCTGAGTTGACCGTGTGACTGTTTTGAGGACTGTTGTGACACATGCTGGGTTGGTTGACCATGAAGTCTTTGTTGGTTGAAGCATCCTGTTGACCGCCGTAACGCACCATCACCTTTATCTGTTTCTGACTTGTCTTCTAAAGGATCATTGGTATGTTCTATCCGCATTTTACTTGTAAATTCATTTGATTGCTATTGATAAAAGTAAAGTTGCATCAAGCATAGAACATCTACATAAATTTACAAGTCCGCATCGTGCCTTGGGGCATGTGACTCTGGAGGAGGCTTTTTCTGGGAAGAAGCCTGATATTGGTCATTTTCGTATCTTTGGGTGTACTGCATACTCCTACACACCCAAGGAGAAGAGGACCAAGCTAGAGCCCACCGCAGAGAAGGGTCTCTTTGTGGGCTATAGTGAGACCTCGAAAGCCTTTCGGATTTATATTCCTGCACAGAGGAGTGTTGTTGTTAGGTGGGATGTGAAGTTCGAGGAGGACAGGGCTTTCAGGAGGTCACGAGAGTTAGAGTATTTCGATCAGCCAGACCCTCGGGAGCAGTTGAGTCAGTCACAAGGATCCAGTGGGCAGGGATCAGGAGGTACATCGATTACGGTGTCAGGTCCAACAGTGAGTAGTGGCTCGCAGAGTCAAAGGGGTGGTGCTTCGGGCAACATGTAGAGCAGTCCGTAGAGCAGTTGACTAGGTAGTCCATTGATGGACAATTCACACGCTACTTCAACATCTACAGGTTCAGGTTCAGGCAGGAGGACAACAGATAGACATTCAGGAGTTCAGGCTCCTGATGAGGATGAGGAGTTTCATTCTCCAGTGGGAGAAGTGTGCTCAGGGAAGAGGAAGCCCAAGTGGCTTCAGGATACCTTAAGAGAGGCTACATCTGTTGCTGGGCCGAAGAGACCGGTCAGAAAGAGCAGACCACCTGAGAGGTTCTGTAGCTATATGGCAATGGTTGCCAACATCGTTGACTCTTAGCCTTCTAGCTATGAGGAGGTAGCTAGCCAGCAGGTCTGGAGAGAGGCCATGTAGGAGGAGTATTCTTCTATCATGAAGAATGATGTTTGGGAGGTGGTGCCGAGGCCCGAGGGAAAATCCGTGGTTACTTCCAGATGGCTTTACAAGGTAAAGCACACTGCAGATGGCAACATTGAGAAATTCAAGGCAAGGTTTGTGGCTATAGGGTTCTCCCAGGTAGAGGGAGTAGATTATGAGGAGACCTTTGCTCCCGTGGCTCGATATACTTCCATTCGCTCCATTATATCGATAACAGCAGAGATGGGTTGCAAGATCCACCAGATGGATGTGAAGACCGCATTTCTCAATGGCTTCATATAGGAGGAGGTGTACATTGAGCAGCCACAGGGCTTTGAGGTTCATGGGAAGGAGTCCCATGTATGCAGGTTGAAGGAGGCACTTTATGGCCTGAAGCAAGCTCCTAGAGCTTGGTACTTCAGGATTGATACGTACTTGTAGGAGATGGGTTTCACAAAGAGTGATGCAGATCCGAACCTATACTTTATTGTAATAGGTGAGGAGCCTCTCATTCTGGTGCTGTATGTGGATGACTTGGTCATTACGGGTGCAAAGAGACTCATAGAGGGCTGCAGGAGAGATCTTGCGTTGGAGTTCAAGATGAAGGACATTGGCTTGATGCATTACTTTTTGGGTTTGGAGGTGTGGCAGGAGCAGGGGCATTTCTTCTTGGGAGAAGGGAAGTATATTGTGGACATCCTTAGCAGATTTCACATGGAGGATTGTAAACCCATGTCGACACCTATGATCACTAACTGGAAGAAGCTTCATGCTTCAGATTCCGAGTTGGTGGATCCCACATTGTATAGACAACTGATTGGCTTCTAGATTTATTTGGTCAACACTAGACCAGATATATGTTTTGCAGTCAACACGATGAGCCAGTTCATGTGTGAGCCTAGGAGGGTGCACTGGGTCGCTGCAAAACACATTTTGCGGTACTTGCAGGGGACTGTGGAGTATGGTCTGGATTATAGGAAGGGAGATGGAGTGAGATTGGTAGGTTTTGATTGGGCAGGTTGTGCTTCTGATAGGAAGAGCACTTCAATGTGTTGTTTTGGGTTGGGTTCGACAGTGGTATCGTGGTTCAGCCGAAAGTAGTAGTTAGTAGCATTGAGTTCAGCAGAAGCAGAGTACATGGCGGCCAGTTTAGCTAGTTGTGAGGCCATATGGCTGCCCAAGATGTTTGGCTTATTTGGTCAGTCGTTGAGGCCTTCAGTGATTTACTGTGATAATCAGAGTTGCATTAAACTCACGGAGAATCCAGTATTTCATAATAGGTCAAAGCATATCGGGATCAAATATCATTTCATCAGAGACTATGTTCAAAAGGGAGCTGTGAAGCTTGAGTATGTTCCCACAGATGAGTAGGTAGCAGATATATTTACCAAAGCCTTATCATGGGGCAAGCATGTCTACTTTAGAGGCAAGATGTGTATGGTGAGGAACACCTTCCTTGGTAAGAGGGAGTGTTGCAATTTGGTTACCGGAGGACAGGTAGTTCCCTAAGGCTTTGATCTTTGGCCTAGGGAAAAGTGTCCAATTGTATTTCATTTTTTCTCCTAAAGTGATCTAATTTAAAAGTGACTTTAAGTGATAAAGTTACTAAGTCTAATTTTAAAGTGACTTTAATAAAGTCAATGTGAAATTAGAAAGTGAAAAGTGACTTTGGAAATGACTGACTAAGAGGGTCTTTATTAAAGTGGGGTGAATTAAAAAAACAGAAAGTGAGATTTAAATACACATTTAATCTCAGCCCAAGCTATCTCAGCCATTGGATTTAGGGATTCCCCAAAAGTCACTTAGTGTAATATCCCCAAAGGGAAATAACCAGTAATACACAGAAATATGCCAGACAGATATATATAGACAAAATGCTGGAACCAGATAATGGAACAAGTACACATAGAATGCCAGAACACTAAGCCATTTTATTAATCTCAGAACACATAGATAGGAGTACAAGATAATCAGAATGAGTGCACCTATCCTTGCCCTAGGCAAGTGGAGACCCTCTCAGAACAAATAATGGTTGCAAATAAGGACAGCGTCCTAGCTGGCTGAAGAACTGCTATGAAGAACTGCTGCTGGAATGCACTGGAACTATGAGCTGGAAACTAGAAAGATGGCTGATCTCAATCCTCCAGACAAACCCCAGAACATGTGAAACTGATGCTCCACCACCAGTCAAGCCCTCACAAGTGAAAACGCTGTCTCTGCTAGTGACAGCGCAGAAGACAGATGAAACGCTGGCCACAAGTCCTCCAGATGAGCTGACCAACTCCTCAGGGCTGGAAACACTGAAAAACGTTGCCAAACCCTCACACAAAGACCCTGCTCATCAGATCAGCGTCCTCCCTGACTGGATCTGCGTCCTAGCTGCCCAGATCTGCTGGATCTGAGTCCTCCCTCTCCAGATCTGCGTCCTATCTCTCCAGATCTGCGTCCCTCAAGGCTAGATCTGCTAGATCTGAGTCCTCCCTATCCAGATCTGCTGCTATCTCTCCAGATCTGCATCCTCCAAGGCTGGATCTGCTGCTATCTCTCCAGATCTGCGTCCTCCAAGGCTGGATCTGCTGCTATCTCTCCAGATCTGCGTCCTCCAAGGCTAGATCTGCTGCTATCTCTCCAGATCTGCGTCCTCTCTGCCTTGGTCAGCTGGATCTGCGTCCTCACTCTTCAGATCTGAATCCTCCTGCTGGATCTGCGTCCTTCCCCTCTGGATCAGCGTCCTATCTCCTGGATCTGCGCAGCCTCAAGAAGGGGGGTTTCTCCTCTCCAAATCTCCACCAGCTAGCACGCTAATTACCCACTTGCCCCGGCGAAGGATTATGCTCGAAGAAAATAACCTTACCGGGGCGACACTCAAAGTCTGAGGCCTGAGATTGATACCAAGAAAATAACCTTACCAGGGCAGGCACTCGAAGTCCCCAGAGGCTAAGGGTGAGATCTCCGACCGGAGACACTCGGTTGCACTAAACAGTGCTGCAGACCGACTAAACAACTGGCGTGCTGAAGCAGACAGAAGTCTAGCTCTCAATATCAACTATCAATCATATGTCCAAATGAGGTGAGAACCCCACCTTTTATAATGCCAAACTCCCTCCAAAACTTAACTGCGTCCTTACTCTCCTTTGACCTGCGCAGTTAACCTTGGGTCAGACTGATGCCTCCCCATCATACTCATGTGGACCCCCAAGGCCCCCTCTCTAAGTTATAACGTCAATCAACTAGGAAAAACACTTTATTTATAAAGTGAGGTGACTAAAGTGAGGTGACCCCTCTTATTTCTCACTTTATTTATTATTTCTAGCTAAAGCGGCAAAATTAAACAAAAATGAAATATTCCAATTAGCAAAGCTAATTGGGAATATTACAGTCTCCCCCGACAAAACGTTGCTTGTCCTCAAGCAACTGAAGTGATGGATGCTGTAAGATCCTCTCATCCTCCCAAGTGGCATCCTCATCCGGCAAATTCTTCCATCTCACCAAGAATTCTCTGATCTTCCTGCTCCGCAGTTGCCTCTCTCTAGTGTCGATAATAGCCTCCGGCTGTAACACCAGATGCCCCTCATCATCTGTAGGCGGTAGCTCCTCGGTGACTGTCACATGCTGGCCCAGTGCCTTTTTCAGGCATGATACATGAAAGATGTTATGAATCCGACTGCCTTGGGGCAGCTCCAACTCATACGCAACCTGCCCGATCCTGCGTATCACCCTGTATGGTCCATAAAAACGAGGCTTTAGCTTCTCCGCCCCCTTCTGCTTGAGCGAAGACTGTCGGTATGGCTGTAGCCGTAGGTAGACCAGGTCCCCTACTCAAAGTGTCTCTCCACCCGACCCTTATCAGCATACAACTTCTGCTGATTCTGTGCTGTGGTTATGTTGTCCTTGAGAGCTCGGAGGATGTCTTGGCTCTCTTGGATCCATAACTTGGCTCGCGGAGCCCTGCTAACACCAAACATCATGTCCACAAAAGATAAGGAATGATATCCATACAAAGCATAGAAAGGTGTCATACCGATGGACATATGGTGGGTTGTGTTGTAGCAGTACTCGCCCAAATGTAGCCATTTCAGCCATGCTCTCTGCTTCCCACTGACGTAGTTGCGCAAGTAGCCCTCCAGCCACTTGTTAACTATCTCCGTCTGCCCGTCCGTCTGTGGATGATAACTAGTGCTCGGTGTCAATTCTGTCCCCACTAGTCGAAAGAGCTCCTGCCAGAATCCACCCATAAAACGGCTGTCCTTGTCGCTGACAATGGTCTTGGGTAGACCATGCAACCTGAAAACCTCCCTGAAAAACAACTCTGCCACCTGTGCCGCTGTGTGATGTGCTGAAATGGCGAAAAAGTGAGCATACTTCGTCAGCCTGTCAACCACTACGAAGATGCAGTCCTTGCCCTGCACTGTGGGCAACCCCGTGATGAAGTCCATCGAAATGCTCTCTCACTTCCCCTCCGGAATGGGAAGAGGCTGCAACAACCCCGCAGGATGACTCATCTCTCCCTTGTTTCGCTGGCAAACCTCGCACTCCCTGACATGCTGGAGTACGTCCTCCTTGAGGCCCTTCCATGCAAATCTCTCCCGGATGGCCCTGTATGTCTTGGTGAACCCCTGATGGCCCGCCAAGGGTGAATCGTGTGAAGCCTGGAGTATCTTCTTCTTGAGCTGAGATCCTTCAGTCAAGAAGATCCTGTCCCTGTAATAGATGACCTCATCGACCACCTTGTACCTGCTATCTGCTACCTGCCCATCCAGAACCTCGCATGCAAATCTATCTTTGGAGTACTCAACCAATAGTCGAGCCTTCCAGTCAGCGTCCAGGCTCATGAGTGATAACGTGGCCGGTCTACGAGAAAGGGCATCAGCTACCACATTGTTCTTCCCCTTGACATACTCTATGTCAAAGTCATAGGCCTGGATCTTGCTGATCCACTTCTGTTGTCTCTCCTGCAACTGCTTCTGCTCCAGAAAGTACTTCAGACTGTTATGATCAGTCCTCACCCTGAATCTGCCACCCACCAAGTACTGTCGGAATTTGGCCAATGCATGCATGCTGGCCAGCATCTCCTTGTCGTATATGGGATATAGCCTCTCGTGTGGAAGAAGCTTCCGGCTCTCGAAAGCAATCGGATGACCGTCCTGCATCAAAACTGCACCAATCCCCACCCCTGATGCATCGCACTCTAGGACAAAGGGTTGCGCAAAATCTGGCAACGCTAATACTGGACAACTGCTCATCACCTCCTTGAGCTTGTCAAAAGCTCGCTGTGTTGTGTCCGACCAACTGAATGCCCCCTTCCTCGTCAGATCCGTGAGGGGTGCAGGCAAAATTTGAGAGAAGCCCTTGACGAACTTCCTATAGTATGTGAAAATGCCAATAAATCCCCGAAGCTCAGTCACATTCCTCGGCTCTGGCCAATCTCTGATGGCCCTGATCTTCTCCTTGTGGACTCTCACCCCGTCCACTCCTATAATGTGCCCCAAGTACAGCATCTCCGTCAAGCCGAACTCACACTTGGAGAGCTTGGCATAGAACTGCTGCTCCTCCAAGATGTGCAAAACTGTCTCAATATGCTGGAGATGCTCCTCCCAAGTCTGCTTTGTATATAGGGATATCCTTCGAAAACCGGCACATCATTACAAACTTCCTCAGATGATCCCTGAAAATGTGGTTCATACAATACTGGAAAGTAGCAGGTGCATTGGTCAACCCAAATGGCATGACCAGAAACTCAAAGTGCCCATAATGACACCTGAAAGCAGTCTTGGGAATGTCCTGTTCCCTCATGCGTATCTGATGGTACCCGGATCTTAAATCAATTTTTGAGAAGAATCGTGCTCCTCTCAACTCATCCATCAGCTCGTCGATCCTGGGAATGGGGTACCTGTTCTTCAGGGTCTTCTTGTTCAGAGCCCTGTAATCAATTCACATGCGTAATGTGCCGTCCTTCTTCTTCACCAGCACTACTGAAGAAGCAAAAGGACTGGTGCTGGGACGAATGTGCCCAAGGGCCAGCAACTCCTGAATGGCCCGTTCTATCTCATCCCGATAGGCCTTGGGATGCACATACGGTGTGGTAATGCTGACTGTATCCACCGCTCAAGCTCGATCGTGTGCTCAAACCCCGTCCGTTGGGTGTCACAGTGGAATGTCTAAAAACTACGCATGTCACAGCCGAGAGAATGGTATAGATCGAGTGCACGAGTGCCACTGTATCTCTGCCTCTGGCTTGCGGCTCTCGCCCACTCTATTTCTCCCTTGCGGAAAGTCGCCTCCATGCTGTGTGCCGATACTGTCTGGGGTGGATATGTGTTCTGCCCTCGTATCTTCTCATGCTTCCCCGTCTTGGGATCATCCCACTCCCTCTCTAAGGCCTTCCAATCCGTCGTGACCTTCCCCCGAGTAATAAGCCACTGAACTCCCAATATCACGTTGGTGTCCGGGATGTCCACCACAAAGAAGTGATCGGTCAATGTATAATTTCCCATCGTTACTGATAATTCTGGTACATATCGAGCACATGCCATGGTCTGATCTCCTGGTACCAAAACAGAAAACCCATCAAAGCCCTCCGTCGGTATGCCTCTCCGCTCAACCATTTGGGCATCAATGAAGTTGTGGGTGGCCCCACTATCGACTAAGACCGAAACCCGCTGTCCGCGCACTGTCCCCTGTATGCGCAAGGTCAAATACTTGGGGACTCCTCGCAATGCTGCTAGAGCTCCCCCAGTAGGTGCGAATGATGCCCCACACATCGCGGGTGGTGGAGGTGGTAAGGTACTCTGTGCTGCATAACAACCTCCTGCCTCCTCATCATCCCCCTCATCCTCTTATCCGCTGCTCTCGGAGAAGACCTCTATGAAATGTGCCTTCCCTGCCGCACATTTATGTCTCGGTGCCCATGGCTCCTGGCAAGTGAAGCACAATCGCTTCCGCCTCAGCTCTCTCCTGGCCTCATCATCAATCTGCCCTCGTCCCGGATTCGCCTTGGGAGGCGGAGCCCTCGTGTCCTTACCCTTAGGCTGGATAGCCTGTCTCTGGGGATAAGGTGGCCGAGTCCTGGGCAAGACATCCTGTAAGTCTCGAGTCCTACTGATAGCATCCTGTAGTGTAGCCGGTTTGTTTGCCCGGACTAGGCCACGAAGTGGCTCTGTCAGCCCCTCCACAAACATATAGACCATCAGAAATTTGTCGATAAATCGGGTACCATCTTTGAAACCCTCGAGAAATCTTTGAAATGTATGTCTGCGCTTCCGAGTTTGTTTGAGCTTGGTCAGCTCAACAAAATGCTGCTCCGGATCCCTCCTGTAAAAACGCTCTACCACCCTCCTGGTAAACTCGGCATATGTCGTCACTGTGGAATGCCCGAGTGTCGCCATCCCATGAAACCACCAATCCTGAGCCTCACCCTCTAAATGCAATGTAGCCATCTTAATGGCCTCCGTCTCCGACATCTGGTTAAGCTGGAAATAGATGTCCAGCTTCTCCACCCAGGACTTTGCCGAATTCTTCGATGAACCATCAAACATAGGCAAATGGAATCTACTAGCCGCACGGTGGTCATCACGGTGGTATCTGTGCCCCTTGTGCTGGTGCTGCTCAGGGGGTTTGATGCCGCATCGATACTGGAGATAGCGCTCGAAGGGGAGAGTATCCATGAATGCCTGTCCTAAGCTCTGCCACTCTGCAAAAATGGCTGCCCACCGAGCTGGACTCACATCTCTTGGTGCTGTCGACCCCTCGTCCTCTACCAGGAAGGTAGGCATGGTGGGTCGCGTGGGTGCTGGATTGTCCCTCTGTGCACCTCCCCGCACTCCTGTCCCTGTGTCTTCTGGCAAGAATGTGGGCATAGTGGATCGCGCGGGTACCTGAGCCGTCACAATGGGAATAGCATCGTGCACTGGTACGTGGCGAGACATACCCGATCCTTCACCGACCTGAAGAACTCTAGGGAGCTCTCTCTTACTGATCTCCATGGCCAAGAGCCTCTGTGACGTCTCCTGCATCCTCTGTGACGTCTCCTGTATGTGACGGAGGACCGCCTCTTTAAACCTCACATCATCATCTGCCATTGGGTTACGCTGTTCTGGGCCCTTCTCAGGCTGCTCTGCCTCAGAATCTGTCTCAGGTGGCTCCTGATCAGAATCACTTCCCCCGAAGGGAAACTTCCACCTATCCTCAGCTTCTCTGCATTCCTTCCGATAGATGTAGGGGTTATCCCCGGGCGTCATAGACTGCTAGCACCACAGGCTGAGCCAGATCTATGCTCTGATACCACTGTAATATCCCCAAAGGGAAATAACCAGTAATACACAGAAATATGCCAGACAGATATATAAAACAAAATGCTGGAACCAGATAATGGAACAAGTACACATGGAATGCCAGAATACTAAGCCATTTTATTAATCTCAGAACACATAGATAGGAGTACAAGATAATCAGAATGAGTGCACCTATCCTTGCCCTAGGCAAGTGGAGACCCTCTCAGAACAAATAATGGCTGCAAATAAGGACAACGTCCTAGCTGGCTGAAGAACTGCTATGAAGAACTGCTGCTGGAATGCACTGGAACTATGGCTGATCTCAATCCTCCAGACAAACCCCTGAAAATGTGAAACTGATGCTCCACCACCAGTCAAGCCCTCACAAGTGAAAACGCTGTCTCTGCTAGTGACAGCGCAGAAGACAGATGAAATACTGGCCACAAGTCCTCCAGATGAGCTGACCAACTCCTCAGGGCTGAAACACTGAAAAACGCTGCCAAACCCTCACACAAAGACCCTGCTCATCAGATCAGCGTCCTTCCTGACTGGATCTACGTCCTAGCTGCTCAGATCTGCTGGATCTGAGTCCTCCCTATCCAGATCTACTGCGATCTCTCCAGATCTGCGTCCTCCAAGGCTGGATCTGCCAATATCTCCTGAGATCTGCATCCCCCAAGGCTAGATCTGCTGCTATCTCTCCAGATCTGCGTCCTCCAAGGCTGGATCTGCCAATATCTCCTTAGATCTGCGTCCTCCAAGGCTGGATCTGCCAATATCTCCTCAGATCTGCGTCCTCCAAGGCTAGATCTGCCAATATCTCCTCAGATCTGCGTCCTCTCTGCCTTGGTCAGCTGGATCAGCGTCCTCCTCTTCAGATCTGAATCCTCCTGCTGGATCTGCGTTCTTCCCCTCTGGATCAGCGTCCTATCTCCTGGATCTGCGCAGCTTCAAGAAGGGGGTTTCTCCTCTCCAAATCTCCACCAGAAAACTGCTGCTAATTACCACTGAAACTGAAGGATGATGCTCAGAAAATAACCTTACCAGGGCAGGCACTCGAAGTCCCCCGAGGCTAAGGGTGATACCAAGAAAATAACCTTACCAGGGCAGGCACTCAAAGTCCCCCGAGGCTAAGGGTGAGATCTCCGAACGGAGACACTCGGTTGCACTAAACAGTGCTGCAGACCGACTAAACAACCGGCGTGCTGAAGCAGACATAAGTCTAGCTCTCAATATCAATATCAAATCATGCATGTCCAAATGAGGTGAGAACCCCACCTTTTATAATGCTAAATTCCCTCCAAAACCTTAACTGCGTCCTTCACTCTCCTTGGCCTGCGCAGTTAACCTTGGGTCAGCCTGATGCCTCCCCATCATACTCATGTGGACCCCCAAGGCCCCCTCTCTAGTTATAACGTCAATCAACTAGGAAAAACACTTTATTTATAAAGTGAGGTGACTAAAGTGAGGTAACCCCTCTTATTTCTCACTTTATTTATTATTTCTAGCTAAAGCGGCAAAATTAAACAAAATTGAAATATTCCAATTAGCAAAGCTAATTGGGAATATTACACTTAGGGTTAGGTTAAAGGAGGAAAAGAGGGAAAAGATCATTCAGTCTTTCATGAGCAAATTGAGAGAAGGAGGAGAAGAGAGTTGGAGATATTGCTGGTTTTGAGAAAGGAAGGAGAAGAGCAGTTCAGCAAATCTGTACAGCAGGGAGAGGCTACACGCATTTCAAGGTAGTAGTCCGTACATCAATAAATTAGCACAATTTTTGAGGCAGATTTCTGTACAACAGCAGTGGGCATGTTTTTCGAGTTCTGTACAGCAGCAAGGAGGCACAGATTTCGAAGAGAAGTAGCAGTGGGCAGCACACATTCTGAGGCTGAGTTGGCACGATTTTCGAGGCTGAAAGAAGCTGCAGTGATTTCCGTACAGTCCATACAACAGTACGGAATTTCTGGCATGGTTTTCGAGGAGGATGTACAACATTAAATGCTGTTATCTCTTGCTGTAATAAATTTTTGTTTTTATTGTTTTGCTGATTTGGCACATTTTCCGAGGTGGAGGCAAGCACGGAAAATGAGATAACTTTGTATTGAGTTTGCTGGAATTTTTCTTCATATTTCACTTCTCTGTAAAAGAATTTTCCAGAATTAAAGAAGATCTTTCGCACTGGTTTTCCCCAAGGGTTGTAGGGGGTTTTTCCGAGGTCATGTTGACCAAAAATCAGCGTGTCATTTTCTGTGTGTGTGGCTGATTTATTTTCTGAGTTTTTATTTCTGCATTTTCAGCACTGTGAAATTTCCAGAATTTGTGTTTTCTTAAAATATTTATTTTTCCAGCTTAATGGGAGAAATAAGGAGAAACTGAAAACTGGAGTGGGTTATTAAAATTTCTACAAAAAGTGATGGACAAGGGGGTGGCTACTTGTTCTCCAAAAAATAAACCTGTGGTGCTCCCAGTGGGTGTGGGGCCACACCAATGATCTCATGGGTCTCCAAGTAAGTCGAAGATGTGTGCAGACCATGTGTAAGAGCTTAGACGATGGAATGAATGATGCCACATCAGCGTACAAGTCTTGGATCACCTACCAAGTGTATGGTGCAACTGTGGGGCCGACTGGGCATGGTGTACCAAGTGCATCTTCCTCATCCAATAGGTGGATTGCAAGCAAACTATGAACATATCTAGGGATCCATGGAGTGTTGTCTATTGCTGTGGAGGTCCATGACTCTCTACACACACCTTACATGTGCCAATGTAGCCCTTTAGAGAGTCAGGACCTTGTATAGGGAGACCAAACTTAGGATGGGAACCATCTGCAATCCTGCATAAGATCCAATGCGTCCCCTAGCCTTCCAACACAACAAGTCATTAAAGTAATCAAGTAAAAGAGCTTACAAACCATGGACAACAAGTGGACACTTCATAATGGCATGCCCTTTCCTAGTGGGCTTTGGCATGTGTTAATGTATCCAAGCTACAAAGGGGGTTAGCCAAGTACCTTATTAGGTGGTTTCTTCCTTTAGAGGGGATAGCATGTTCAAGGTACATCCGTCAAATAGTGGTGGCATGTGATAAAGAGGTGAATGGAACAGGGAATGAGAGGGGCAATCCTGGGCCACATATCGGGGTACAAGGGTAGCTAAAAGAAGGGAATCCCACACTTGGGTATATAATGTATAGGAGGGTTCAATCATGGTACATAAGGTGCCCCAACCTTGATTTTTCCACCCTTCTTTCTATTCCTTTTTCCTTTTATGATTTTTCTTTGATTAACTGCTTGGGGCTTAAAGGATAAGAGCATGAAGTGGGGCAGTTCATTGCCCTCCAAGGGTTGGGACAATCATGGGTTTTTGAATGATAAAGGTGGCTTATCTAGGGCCTATGGAACTAGGGTGATGGCCATGGCTATGGGGTAGAGCTCATGCATTGGATTTTTCCCACGTGCTAAATATGTTTGTCCTGTCCATCTTTTGCATCTTGTGATACATTTTCTTGTTGAATGTGGCCATTTATGCTTTTACTTTTCTTTTATGCTGCTTCAACCTTCGGAGCATTGTTCCAAGCCTGAACCAAGGCGGGGGCGAGGAAATGGGGAGGCTAACCCTATGTGGACCCAGTGAGGAAATGTGGACCCAAGTGGGATATATGATGAATGGGGCTATAGCGAGTGGAAGGGGAGTGATATATGTGGATAAGGGAGCGGGACCACACAGCTAAAGTTGGGGTTCCCGATGTAGTACCGCCTTAAAACCAAATGGTCAGTAAAGGAGATCCCACGAGAATAATATCCAAGGGTAACATCTAAAAGAGGTCAAGGGGATAGAAGCACAAACTAAGCCCACTCTTTCCGCCCAATCCCCCCATTAATCCATCCCCATAAGTGTTCATGATAAGTAAATCCAATAACGCAATTACCAAATGACAAGAGATACCTTTGGGAGAGGGAGGCCCACCTTCAAACATACGATCAATACAGATGGGTGAGGGACCACATGGCTGGCTCAAGTGGCAAAGAAATGGCACAACGAGCTAGTTGAGGGTTGCAAGGGGTTGCCGGCTGAGGACCATCATGGAGAAAAAAATTCTCCATGGGATATTACCCAAGAAGTGGTGGGTAACAGGCCCAATTGAGAAAATATAGAATACAAATAATCCTGGATCTAATCTAGCATATATGCCCTAGATCAGTGCTCGATCTTCTCGGCAGATCTAGATCTCCAGCCTCCCTGCACTCCCTTGGACGCAACACATTGCTCATTGAGATGCCTCTTTCAAACTTGTGTTGCTGTAGTGTCTCTTTCCCATCTCCCTAGCCTTGATTTTATAAGTTTATATTGAGTTAAATCCCTAACCCTAGTCTCCAAAGTGATTGACGACCAAGATTAAATGTTGCCTCACATGAGATAAGCGGTTGAGATTAAAACATATTCACTAAAGTAATTGATGTTACTTTTCGTAAGTTTACTTTAGCTCAATGAGCCAACATAATAATATGTGCTTTTTCCTAAGTTAGACTTAGGCTAAGCTATATTAGCAATCTTGCTCAACTCGGCTCCAACTGCTCTCTAGTTGGTCGTTAGTCCTTCAATGCATCAACACATCGAGGCTCCTATCGAGTTGTTCACAAGTCCATTTGTGAACAACTCTCAACTGCCCACTGCTATTTCTCAGCTCTTTTGGGACTCTCTTCCCACTAGTGCTTTCATGTGCTGCTCGATGAAGACACACTTACAGCTGGAGGGCTTCCCATTATCACTGTCGAATGTCCTTCTCCAACAATGAACTTAGGGCATGGAGGACTGCCCAACTTTTGCTGTAGATGTCCTTCTCCACAAGGAAAGTCTAGGGCTACAAACGACTCCGAGCTAATCAGACCTTTGAGCTCTTCTTCTGCCACTTCTAATAATCCCTTAGTCCTTCAAGAGACTTGTTCCTTAGGGCTTGAAGCAAGCCTCTACAATCCTCCACAAGTTGTTCCTTAGGCTGCTCCAACTCTGCCACTTCTAGAAGTCCTAAAGTCCTTCTTAGTTTACTGCACATAGGGCTCAGATTTGGACCACTTTCACGCTACCCTCCATCAGTCCACAAGTGTCCAAACAAATCGAACCAACTATCCAACAGTAGGACACCATCCACTTGCAAATCAACATTAACTAGAGAGTACAAAATCCAACACATTGGTGGTCTGTTCTTGTCCTTGGGATCTGTTCTACCTAAGCTCTGGTTAGGGCACACCACCAGCCCCAAACTGTTGCTCCAAATTTTGTTTCCCTTCTCCAAACAACTTGTCACCCTTCACTGTCATTCAAGGCTTCAAATGCACTATTATAGGGCATAAGAATCCTCCTCAAGACTCCCCACAACTCTTAGATTTGCTACAACAAAGAGTTCTAACCATTGTTCCAAGGGTTACATCCTTTGTTCAGGCTGTGGTGTACTCCTAGTGTCTGCGACTTGAATAGGAGACCCTAAACTAGGCCTCACGACCCTCAAACACACCTCCACACACAACTGTAGCTACAACCTACCTTGTGGCCTGGAACAAAAGACTAAATAACACTTAAACAAGCACATAATTGCACCAATACTCACCTCTAATCTGCAGTCTAGGCATGCAAGTGAATCTGCCCTCAAAAGCTGTCCAAGACCATCCTCCAAGCTCCTGTCGGCTGCCTTAGATTTGCAGCTCAACTCCTCAAGGAATCCACACCTTAATAACAAAGAAACCCTCTCAAAAATTGTGCCCTAACTCCTTGCTTCGCTACTTCAGATTTGTTGTCTTCTTCAGAGGTATTTCTTGATGTGAATTGCACTTTGGATGGTGAGGAATGAGGCTCCTCCTCTCTTCTTTTTATACTTTTCTCTAGGGTGATGTCCAACCTATCAAGAAGGGCTCCTTGTACTAAGGTTGACTTGATCTTATGACATATTCACCAACACAATTATTCAAAAATTCATATCTTCACTTCTAGACCTTGAAATTCGATGATTTTCGCTGCCCCTAGTTCCTTTAGAGGTCCTTTATCATCTCCATCGGATAAACCATCAATCCTCATTACTGTTTCACATCCACATGCTTGGGTGCAAATCCCACATGCTTGGGTTCGAAGCCCACAAAAACATTTGTGGCGCTCCAACCTCCAAACCCCAAACCCCAGTGCTTAGAGTACCTCCCAAGCTACCAATTGCAACACTCCCTCTTAACGAGGGAGGTACTTCCAATAATAGGAAGTTTCCATCAACATCATCATTGAAGACAGTAGCTCATATGAAGTCCATCACTGTCACATACTCTATAGAATGAACCCTGCAATCTTAGTAGTGCCTCTGCCTCATCTCATCTGAATCTGAAGACCTCAACACTTCCGTAGGGCTGCTCCCTTTGAAGATAAACTCCCTCTGTGTCTACACGATCTCCATCATTAGCTCAACCTGTCACTGATCTCATGTCCTACAAGGTCAATCCAAGTTCCGGTTGAACACCTGCCATCATCAGTGCAACTCAGTCCTGCAAGCACTCATCCTCTTGGATCAAACAAAACTCATGCAAATCTCTCCAATCTCGGATATGCAACATCACGATCCGATCAAGAAACTAGTGTGCCAATCTGCAGTCTATCACATGAAGCCATCTCGACTAACACAATCTCATCTATGCCAAAGCAATCCTCGAGTTGTTCCAACGATCCATGGCAAGTCAAAGGAAGTCCATGATCAACAACTTGCCCTACATCAAACTGTTGTTCACCAGGCTCACAACCAATCCACCAAAAATCAAGCCAATCTCGATGCTAAGCCAGTCAAGACCACATCTCCATGTCTTTAGCTGAACCCTTTGCTCCATGATCTAGACAATCTTAGTTCCCTCTCAGCTACTTTGCTGTGCACTTTGATTCACTAGTCCTTCAAAGTAGCTATGATACCATGTTTTTCCACGATATCGAGGTCTAGGATAGAATCTTAAATCACTGACGCTACCAATCCAAATATCACAACAAGGCTATTTTGCAACAATGGAACAATATACAACAATAAATCAACACGTGCACAATAATAGACAACTTTTTACAACCCAACTTCGTTATATTAACAAACTGATAATACAACAGTTTAGGGCTACTAGGGATAGTGGTCGTCATACATCCACTGTTACAAGACAACAACAATTAGGGCTTGGTGTCAGTCCTTTGACAATCAATCTACCTTGAACAAAGTACTTTGACTATTTGGCTGATGTAGAGCTCCTCATAGCTGCCTTGGTCGTACCCTTTACACATTTTCCTGGTCATTCGGTTCCCGATCTGCAGCAATTCCAATCTGCCTCTATCAATGAACCAACTCCATTAGGTCACTTAACTTGGCTCCAACTTCTCTCTAGCTGATCGTTAGTCCTTCAACGCATCAACACATTGAGACTTCTGTTGAGTTGTTCACAACTCTGTTTGTGAACAACTCTCAACTGCCCATTGCTGCTCTTCAACTCTTTTGGGGCTTTCTTCCCACTAGTGCCTTCCTGTGCTGCCTGATGAAGACACACTTAGGGCTGGAGGGCTTCTCACTATCACTGGCGAATGTTCTCCAACAATGAACTTAGGGCATGGAGGACTGCCCAACTTCTGCTGTAGATGTCCTTCTCCACAAGGCAAGTCTAGGGCTACAAACTGCTCCTGGCTGATCAGACCTTTGAGCTCTTCTTCTGCCACTTCTAACAATCCCTTAGTCCTTCAAGAGACTTGTTCCTTAGGGCTTATAGCAAGCCTCTACAATCCTCCACAAGTTGTTGTTTAGGCTGCTCCAACTCTGCCACTTCTAGTAGGCCTAAAGTCTTCTTAGGTCATTGCACTTGGGGTTCAGATTTGGACCACTTTGACGCTGCCCTCCATCAGTCCACAAGTGTCCAAACAAATCCAACCAACTGTCCAACAATAGGACACCATCCACTTGCAAATCAACATCAACAAGAGAGTACATACTACAAACTCCAACACACTGCTGGTCTGCTCTTGTCCTTGGGATCTGTGCTACCTGATCTCTGGTTAGGGCACACCACCAGCCCTAATCCATTGCTCCAAACTGTGTTTCCCTTCTCCAAAAAACCTGTCACCCTTCGCTGTCCTTCAAGGCTTCCAATGCACTGCTGTAGCGCCTAAGAATCCTTCTCAAGAGACCCTACAGCTCCTAGATCTGCTACAACAAAGAGTTCTGACCACTGTTCCAAGGGTTACACCCTCTGTTCAGGCTGTGGTGTACTCCTAGTTTCTGCGGCTTGAAGAGGAGACCCTAATCTAGGCCTCACGGCCCTCAAACGCACCTCCACACACAGCTGTAGCTACAACCTACCCTGCGGCCCAGAACAGAAGGCTAAATAACACTTAAAAAAACACAGAATTGCACCAATACTCACCTCTGATCTGTGGTCTAGGCCTGCAAGAGAATCCACCTTGAAAATCCGTCCAAGACCATCCTCCAAGCTCCTGCTGGCTGCCTCAGACTTGCAGCTCAACTCCTCATGGAATCCGCACCCTAAAAACAGAGAAACCCTCTCAAAACTCGTGCCCTAACTCCTCGCTTTGCTGCCTTCTTCAGAGGTATTTCTTGATGTGAATTGCACTTAGGATGGTGAGGAATGAGGCTCCTCTTCTCTTTTTATTCTTTTCTCTAGGGTGACGTCCAACCTATCAAGAAGGGCTCCTTGTACTAAGGCCAACTTGATCTTATAAAATATTCACCCACACAATTATTCAAAAATTCATATCTTCACTTCTCGACCTCAGAATTCGATGATTTTCTGCTGGCCCTAGTTCCTCTAGAGGTCTTCTATCATCTCTGTCAGACAAACAATCAATCCTCTCATGGTTTCACACCCACATGCTTGGGTGCAAAGCCCACATGCTTGGGTTCCAAGCCCACAAAGGCATTTGTGGCACTCCAACCTCCAAACCCTTAACCCTAGTGCTTGGAGTACCTCCCAAGCTACCAATCTCAACACCTAGCAGCTCAACTTCATGTGTTTTTGATTCTCCACGCAAAGGCCACGATCATCACATGTAGTGCCTTGAAACCCATCACCCTTTAAATGACATGAAAATTTGTTATGGGATCGGGGCCTCTCTTTGAGTTCCATTGATTGTCATGATTCTAGGGGCCAAGAGCAAAGCTTGATTTGCTGAGTGGTCAGCAGCACTATTGAGGGTCCTATGCACATGCTTGAGTTGGATGCTTTGGATTGAAGATAGAATTGCTAAATTTCTTTTGTATAAGTGAGATAATTTTGTGTCAGAACTTAGAAGGACTGGTCCCTAATGCTAGATGCCAGATTGTGTTGTTTGAATCACCTACAATAATGAGGGATCTGATTGATAGGGATGCAGCCAAAAGGATGCCTTGAAGTAGCTCATACATCTCGGCTTGGTTACTTGAGTACTCACCTATGCTCCATGAGTATTCAAATTCTGTTTGTCCTCCGGGGCCATAGAGGACCTCCACACCCCCCCTCCCTAATGCTAGATGTCAGATCGTGTTGTTTGAATCACCTACAATAATGAGGGATCTGATTGATAGGGATGCAGCCAAAAGGATGCCTTGAAGTAGCTCATACATCTCGGCTTGGTTACTTGAGGCATTGCCTAGGCTCCATGAATATTCAAATTCTGTTTGTCCTCCGGGGCCATAGAGGATCCACCTCCCTCCCCCCATCCGCAGGTAATTTGAAATTTGGATGTGAAGAAAATTAGATAAATAAATAAATGAAGATTCAAAATCAAATTAGGGGCTATTAATAGAATAAAAATGCAGATTCTAAGTCAAATTAGGGGAGCATTAATAGAATACAAACAGAAAAGTTGGCAAAGAAAGTAATAATGAGATGAATCAATTCAAAGGAAAAAACAAGCTACGAAGAAGGGGAAAATCAAGGGAAAGGAGCAAGCTAAAGGGGGAAAGGAGAGGAAACCACAGAGGGTCTTTAATTAGCTGGCGTGAGAGAAGCTTTGGACAAATGACATAAGGATGATGAGTAAATTGAAAAAAAGAAAAAGGAGGATTCTTAGAAATTTGGATAATTCTATAAAGTTTTTAGAGTGAAATTATGAGAGTAATCAATGCATTGAGTTATGAGTTAAAACAAAGAGGAAAATAAAGAAAAAATGCATCAAGCTAAAGGAGGTAATGAGAAACAGATTAGCCCAGAAGAAAATAGCAAGGCAGAAAAGAAGGGAGGTCAATTATTGACTGAGGTGATGAATAATCGGTTTCCAAGATTGGCTGAGTTTATAGCCATTTTCACAGTTGAAATTATTGGATGCTTTTGTGTTTATTGAATATAGCCATCTTCATGATCAAAATTATTGTGTTTATTGGCTGAGTTTTGCAGGTATGTCTATATCTGTGACAGATCTGGTACAGAAATCCAGTCCCATGGTATGCATACTATGCCGCTAACATTTATGGCATTTTTATATTTAGGATTGATTATTTATTCCTTACTTGATCTCTACTTAGAGACAATGGTTCTGACATAGAAATAGTGAATGCTGATTTCAATTTTTCCAGGACCAGCCGCTAAGACTTGAGTTTCTTCCAAAGAACTTTCTTCTGGCATCTACAAACAAGTATACTATATCGCGATACCGAGACACGAGTACTGGTGATCTGATTTCTCAACACCGAACACAACTAGGTTGCTGTGATACAATGCTTATGAATCCTTATAATGCAGTTATAGATTTAGGACACAACTATGGCACTGTTACAATGTGGATCCCTAATATGAACACTCTTATCAGTATGCTATGTCACCATGGTCCCATGACTGCATTGAGTTTTGATTCTCGAGGGCACCAAATGATTACAGCTGGAAATGATGGAAATTTCAAAATATGGGATCTGAGGAAATATGCACCTTTGCATTGCTATTCATATCATGCAAAAGTCCTGGATGCCAGTCAAAGATGTTTACTGGCTGTTGGATGTGAGTCACTAACAGAAATTTGGACAGATTCTCTAAAAATAAAGCAACAAAATCCATATTTGAAACACCATTTTGTAAAATGATTTCAGGAGCAAAACGCTGCATTCTGTCCATGCGAGGATGTACTTGACATTGGACATTCTACAGGGATAACTTCCATTCCTGTACCAGGAACAGGGGAGCCTAACTTTGAAACATTTGTTGCAAATCCATTTGACACAGCCAAGCAGCATCGTGAGAGAGGTTCATTCAGTCCTTGTTAAGTTGCAGCCAGAAATGATTATGTTATACCCAGAAAATATCGGTGTTGTGCAATGCTCTCAGAGAGAAAACAAGCAAACTAAGACTCAGCAGGCCCAGGAAGTTAACATGCAGACTACTATTGCTGCTGGTAAAAATGTCGTTTTGAGAAATAAAACAAAGGGCAGAAACAAACCAAGCAAAAGACAATAGAAAACGTAGGATAATGTGATTATAGCAAAACGGCTTTTTATTGAGCAAAAATTAAAGAATGAACCTCTTAAAAGCGTAAGATCGGTTATTTAAATCTGCCTAAAGCTCTTGAATGTTTTGTTCACAAATAATCATCATATTTTAGCTCAATCATAGATCAGTCGATAGTTCTTGGAAAAATTAAATATGGGAAAGGATTAACCCATCTTAAATATCTTGGAGCATTGTGGAAATCTGTGCTGCCGTACAAATCACTTGAGGCTTAATGGGTTCCCTTGAACCCAAAAGAGAAACATGCAACAGCTTTGCAAAAATTGCTCTCGAAGTCTTCCTGTATTATGGGAGAAAATGCTTTCATGTTGTTAAACTCATACAGTAGTCCATGATGAAACAGTTTTACAATTTGTGTGATGCAGGATAGCTTGTAGGTTTTTCTATTCACATTTAATTGTACAATCTTCTCATTCAAAGTTAGTTGCAGATATTTTCTATATATATAAATTGGATTATGTAATGCTACAATTTATTTTCACTTCTTTTTGTCATTTAAAATTTCAGCTTTCAGACATCAATTTCGGTTTTCTAATATGAAATATTGATTTTGTAACTAAGGCACATGGCCTGTTTTATAAACAACTCTTTGGTCATGATCACCTTTTTCATTTAAAAATTCGGAGTGTACTTTTTGTTCTGCTTCTCGTTTAAAGTTTGCAAGTTTGTAACAGTTAGATGGCTGATGTTATCCATGCAGTATCAAATGATTGATGCAGTATTAAATGTTATCTGTAGTCTATTTGTGTAGTACTATGAGGTTGATGCTCCGATGATTAATCTACTATGATGACATTTATAACTTCATAATAATATACTCTGTTTACAAGTAGTAGCACAAATATGTTTATTTTCATATTTTCTGCAACTAATTTGGCAGTCTTGATGGTTTTCTTCTAACATATGGACCTTATAATTTACTAAAATTTAAACAATATAAAAAGCTCTCTTGGTATGCTTTGCTCCCAGCGTTTTTGAGAAGTGGTGCCCCAGTGATCCTTGATTCAGGTCTCGTGCCATGCCCTTGTGACATTGGTTTCAACAATACACAAGTCATGGTTTAGGGGTGCTTACTCTCAGCACTCCAATAGCTACTTAAGATGTTCAATGTTAAGAGAGCATTTCTTCACTGATGCTGGAATTTGTAGGGTCAGATTGACCATGATAGACACTTTGTCGGAGTAGGTGAAGTAGATATCTTGTTTCTCACACTTTATAATTCTATGTTGACTCTTCCAAAGATGCAATAAAACTCCCACCCTTACAGCACACCATGCCACTGAAAAATCAACTGTCTAGGTTCATTTGGAACCAACTAGAGCCACCTTCTAAGTCTGCTGTGAATGAGCATATTGCCATACACGGACTGTCCAACCATTCCCAGACAACTTTGGTCTTTTTTCAGATCCAAAAAATATGTTTAAGATTCTAATTACGAAAGTGTAAAAAACATATAGGTCGGGGTACACCCAAATGATACAGGTGCTCCCCAAGGGCCAGACTTTCATGCTTTGAAGTTTAGGCAAACATAGCCTTATTAGGCTCCAGAAGCAATTTCGATATTTGCCTAAAGTAAATAGAGCCGTTTTGAGTGTAAGAATCAATATTAAGGCTGGGATTAACTATCTGTGGCTGTCCATTAGCTTGTATTTGATGATGCAGTTTTGTATAGCTTGGCCAAATTATTCCACCACCACTTTGGAGGTTGAACCCTAACTTGAACAAGAAACAACTAGGATGGAATTTTTGTATAGCTTGGCCAAATTTTCCCATCGTCACTTTGGATGTTCAACCCTCAACTTGAACAATAAGCAAGTACGAATTAAATTTAGTATTTGATTAAGTTCAACATTAGTTAATTTAAATGAAGTACGAATTTGATTAAGGTCAACGATATATGGTCTAAAGGACTTGATTCAATTGAGCTTAAGGAACCTAGCCTTTGATTTCCAAGGATTAAATATGTTATAGGATCTTAATGCAAAAGAAGTGCAAAGTTGAGAACCATAAGTTTCTAGAGAGAGGCTTGTCTTTGCCTAGGATAAGAGGGATATTAATAGAGAGATTAGAGAAGAGATCCACAAAACCTATTTGAAATCCTCATGAATTAAGTGAAAAAAGCCGCACTCCAAAACTTCCATCACTAATTCTACACTGACATGCACTTTAAGGACGATATCATCTATACGATTTATTATATTGTAGTTATTGTGTAGCCTGAGAGTCCATCTAGCCCAACTTCATATGCACCCCCGCCCCCCATAAGCTACAGATGGAGATAAATAATTAGCTTAAAAGAGAGCATCCCTCTTGTAGACTATGTAGAGAACATCAAGACAATATTATTTCATCATTAGATGCCATATTTATTATGAAATTCATGTTTTTTGTTACTATTTATTCTAAGATCAATGTCCCATTAAGGATTTTTGAAAATATATGGGTATCAAATATGTATCACTCTACTCCTTTCAAAGATACTTTACCTCTAGGGAAAATCTCTCAAAGTTGGATCATCCAACACTGCTAATTCTAGCCTCATTCACTCCTATTTCCAAGCACTAGATGGCTCTAGTTGCAAGAAGCATTGTGAACAAATACAAAATACAAAGTTAGTTAGGCAACATACACTCTAGGATACACAGCGAATGGATGATAAGAATATCTGCACCTATTGCTTCTTTGGATTTGGAAATGGATGTTAGGAAAGCAAAAATTTAACACCAATATAGCTTTAGCTATTATTTCTTGATTCTCTTTGGACACTCTCTCCCATTCTGTTCTTTTGGTCTTTTGAGTGTTGTAGCTTAAATTTCTTTGTAATATATATATATATAAAGTTTTTTTGCAAAAGGAGCTAGCTTAAAACCTATGTTTTGTTGTATATGAGCCTAACCTTCCAGGCTGATTAATTCCGACTCCAAGACTATAGATAAGTGGGTTGACGACGTTTAATATGAAGAGGTTAAAGGGCGTGCAACTTCAGGGCAGATCTTTGCACGTTCTAACAGTGAAGTGATCACAAGCGATTCCGACGGGGTCATGTACGAAATTTAAAAGGAGGCCATCCCTCAGAATGGGCTGAAAGGACGAAACTGTTGATCACCAGATCAACGACTGACATTCACTCTGAGGGGTCAAGTGCATTTTTAAGAGACTACGAGGGCCACCCCTCAGAGGCAGTAAGCTGTATTGAAGAAAACCACTCTTGCTTACGCAGTGCATGACGTCTCACCAAACAAGCGAGCGTGACTATGTCGCATGTCATTACCCACCTTATCACATCATTTCCCACGTCACCCTGTTAAAATTTGGCAGCTCAGGGATGAATTTATCCTAGAAGAAATCACATCTTTCAATTCTCTTTGAACCACCGATAATAAAATTTAATTTCTAACAATTCTAATATGAATTTCCAAATATAGTAAGTCACATCTCAATTTGGAAGTGACTTTATAAAAACAAAAAGTCATGTCTAAATGATCAAGGATGATCTTGACATATGGAATCCACTTTAAAATGAAATCAATCATGATTATACAAGTCAAGAATCAATATTTTATCCTTACTGGCATTATTACTATTATGATACTATTATTTATAGAATAGCCTAAAGTCATTCACCTTTAATGGATTGATAAAAAAAAAATTCTCAATAGTCTTATGGAATAAGTCAATTAAATTGAGAATCTTTTACTTAGAAAATCGAACCTCTCTCTTGGAATAAAATAGTAACTCCACACTTAAGAGAATGTAACTCTACCTCACTAATTTGATGATCTAGGTGGGTATTGGTGCCCACCCGCCTATTCCACTTGGACCCCTACCATTGTTTCTTTCAGCGTTTCAGTTTCCTTAATTGCAACAGAATTTACTATTTTTGGCAGTTTTTCAGGTGCTGAACTTCTTGAGCCATTTTGAGGCCTTAAAAGACGTTTTTTTTGGGAAAACCAAGATTGTTGTTGGTCACTTGAAAGTTGTAGTCCTCGGATAGATCTTTCTAACGAGGTATTTTGCGCATCAAACGAAGATCATATGCCAAAATTACGTCCTCGAGAAGTTGATGTACCAATTTACCCAAACGAGGCCAATAGTTTTGGCACTTCATCTCTGAGGGTTAGGTTTTTGGATGTTTGGGGTTTTCCATTGTTTCTCAATAAAAAATAGGCCTTCGAGCCTCATTGTAGCACAGTTCAAAGGCATGTAGCTGCCACATCTCTTCTCAAAGATAAACTACCATCGCCTGAGCTAGTTTATTTTCCATTCTGTCTGTAAGAATTTTTCAGTATTTGATATTAATGAAATGAAGTGTTATTCCTGCTGCATCTCTTCGTTTATGTTTATTTCTATATTTTATTACGTTCCTGCATGAGTCTGGATTAGTGGTATCAGAGCGATCTGCTCTTTCTCGATCTTTCTTCGCATGTCCCCAACGAGGTCGGGGTATAAGGAGTTAGGGCTTGATCTGGTTGAACCTTTGCAAGATCAACCTTGCAAACCCCGACGACCTCCCATGGCAGAAGAAAAGAAAGACAAGGGAGCAGAAGATCTTATCAAATTATTGCTCGAGGAGGCCCTCGAGAAACAAAGGAACGCGATGATGGATAAATTTGCCCAGATCCTTCAACGACTACCCATCGACGGTGCATCTTCATTCGGTAGCCACTCTGAAGACGCCACTCCTTTTAAGGTACAAGTAAACTTTGACATTCCCATATTTGAGGGCCAAATAGATGCAAACCTCGTAGATAGATGGTTGAATCTATTAGAAGGCTATTTTTCAGTTCATGACTTTTCCTATCGGGAAAATATTACTTTTGCACTCCTCAAAGCCACCCCCCATGTCAAGGATTGGTGGGAAACCTACTGTGAGAAAAAGGACAAGAGAGAACCCTCCCTGTTCTTGTCCGCATCCACTTGGAATTATTTCCGAGACACCATCAAGGAACAATATTATCTCGTGGGGAGATATGAGGACAAGTACATACAATGGACTACGCTGCGGCAACAAAGGGATCAAGATGTGCATGAGCTGACAAATCTGTTCCATACCTTGCGCACAAAGCTGGTTATCAAAGATTCGGAGAAACATTTGGTGTTGCAGTACCACAGTTTTCTGCACAGATACATTCAGGAGGAAATGGAGTTCCTCGACATCTCCTCACTTTGTGTAGCATACTGGTATGCTTCCAAGATTGAGCAAAAATTCAAACAGAAGAAGCAAGACTTTGGATCTGCGAATCAGAAGCAAGGGAAAGGCGCCCCCAAACCATAGAACAAAGGACAAAGCCAAGGCAGACAACCCAGGACAACCCGCCAAAGCCGCAAGCGAAGAACAACACCACAAAGCCAAAGGACACGGGAAAGTAGCGTGAGTTCCATACGAGCTCCACCCACAACACAAGTGAGTGTTGGGCCAAGCAGTGACTGGTGGTTGAGATGAAGGCTTTCGAATTAGATGCATGTTCTAACTCTAAGTCAGAACTCGACAAGGGGAATGACAAAGGGAAACATATTATCAATGCGGAGCCCAATGCCACTATTGCCACCACCTAGATACAAAAGGAGGAACTCGAAGATCTAGAGGAGGGGGAGCACCTCTTCCATTCCCAAATTTGGGTGAAGGGTTCCCCGCAGAAGTTCATTATCGATAGTAGGAGCCAAAAGAACCTAATTTCAACAAAGGTCGTGAAGCGGTTGGGCCTATCGACAACAACACACCCACAATCGTACACCATCGAGTGGCTTCACCAAGAACGAGATCTCCGCGTCAGCCAACAGTGTTGCCTTCCCTACAACATCAAGCCCTTCATGGATGAGGTATTATGTGATATTGCTCCTATTGATGTCTGTGAAGTATTATTAGTCCAACCATACTTGTGGAAGCGACATGTTGTGTATGAGTCTAAGCCTCATGTTGTTATTGTTACTTTGAGAAATATGTTGTACAGGATACCCGAGGTAGCACTGCCTACCGTCGTCTCTTTGATCACTGCAAAAAAATGCAGTAAGCTCATTTCCAAAACCAGGAAATTTTTTTTCCTGATGATCCACCCTTAGGGCCAGAAGAAGACTGTGGCCACGACCTTTAGACAGGGCTCCTCCACACAACAACAACAGATGGACAAGGTCATGGCGGAGTACGGGGACATCTTCACCTCACTCACAGGGGTACCTTTGCATTGTCAGGGCAAGCACTCCATCAATCTGACCCCAGGCGTGCCGCTACCCAATGGATTGAACTATCGATGCTATGTTCTGGAGAACGACGAAATCAAGAGGCAGATTTAGGAGCTATTGCAGAAAGGTCACATTCGACCGAGTTCATCGCCTTGTGGGACCCTGATCGTGTTGGTGCAGAAGAAGGATGAGACTTGGAGACTATGTATTGACTATTGGGCGTTGAACAAGATCACTGTTCGGAATAGGTATCTGATCCCGTAGATTGATGACCTTCTGGACCTTTTGGGGTTCTAGTGTTTTGGCCAGATTGTTAAGACCAAAAGACTAGACAACATCAAAACCACTTCGGGATCCTAGGATCTAGCCCTCCTGGATCCAGAGAGGGATCTCTCTATATATGCAAAGAATGATATATCTTTGAAAGCTCAAATTGAGGTATTAGGCTAGGTATGAAGCATAAGGGGTTTTTAAATGATTTGGTTGTTGGGTTGGAGATCATTAACTGAGAAGGTTATGGAATGAAAGGAACAAAGCAGCAGGATGTTTCGGCAAAAGAAGATAGGTCAAGGAAGTGTCAATCCATTGGGCTATGGAGTCATGAAAGGAGATTACTTGCATAACAACTAACCAAGGCTTTCCATAGGGCAAGTCATCTATACTAAAGGATCTTTCAAATAGATGGTGAAATGGAACATTAAGAATGGGTGAAAGAAAGAAACCAAAGTGCAGTCTAAGATCAGGTCAGAGGTCATTTAACTCCAGGCCTGCTTTTGACATACTCTTAAAGAAAAAACAATAAGATTTAACACAGAGCAAGGCCTAAGATCAGAGAAGGGCTTTTAACCTTCAATGCTTTTGACACTAGCTCAAAGGGATCTTGGAAAGGCCAATCTGTTGGAAAAGGACCCTAGTGGATAGGGCTAACTCTAAATCCCCAATATCCCAATTCTTCTAGTTTAAACCCAACAGGAACATCTAAGCAACAAACTCCGAATTCACACATCAGGAAGCATGGGTAATACCAGCGTCTTTGACTGGTTAAATTATATGAATTTGCTCCTAGATACACAATCAGCAGAAAACATCAAAGATAAGAAGAGTAGGAAAGCATTAGGGTACCATGCGAGGGTATATCCTAAGCCAGATTTACTGATTCTTATCAAAGAATAATGAATAGTATGATTCAAATGAAATAAGACAATTGCAGTAAGGAAAACATCACCCGTAATATAGACCAGGATCCTATGAAATCTCCTTGATTAATTGATGTGCAAAACCAGTCACATACTCTGAGCTCAATGGATGTTACATTTCAAACTTCTCCTCCCAGCCTACTAAATTACAAACTACTCAGCTACTTCCCCCCAATAACTGTTCTAACAGTCGAATGAATCCCTACAACTAACAACAACAACCTTTACAATATGTTCTTTAGGGGTTCTTATAGGAGAGTGAGTAACTGTGGTAGTAGATGTACATTTAATTAACTCATTAAGACAGAGTGGAGGAAGTGTTCGTGCCCACTCTGCTTAATGGCTCTGTGTTGACTGTGTGTGCCCTGTAGTCTGGTTCGGAAGTCCTTTCAGGTTAACATTAACCTCAGACGTATTCTTTGAAGTTCTCTTTGACTGTAAGTACTTTGCTTATCTTCTGAAATAAGGTGACTGAAGGTCTTCTGGTCTTCCATGCTTTCATAACTGATGTTCTGACAGTTTAGAAGTTTCTGTCAGTGAAATAACTTTAAGGGCTCGAGGAGGCATGGAGAACGCCGTAGGAAGATGTCCTTCCTAGAGGAAACACATTCTGCTGATGTTGTAACACTGATATGACTTATTTGTGCGCTTTAGGCCTTATTAGGCCTCTTAATCATCTTCATGGTCCTTATCTACGTCTTTATCCTTTGAACACTGGATTATAGCATTAATTCTCAATAACAGGGTCTTTAATCCTTTAATTCCCTTTACTGATACTCTCTGTCGCTTTAGTGATGATCTTTTAGCGCTCTGAGTCACAGTTACAGTGACAGTGGAGACAGAATGCGTCCCACCATCTATATACCCTGCACAATACAATAAAATTCGTTATGAAATCTAGGTGAGTGGTGGAAGATTGTTGTGGAGGCCTGTGGAATGGTGGCGGAAATGGTGAATGCAGATGAAAATAGGTGAAAAACATTGTGGAATGGTGAAGAACTGAGCCGGTGAAGGTTTGGTGCGAAGAGGGTTGCAGGTCGTCCGATTGGGTAAGACAATGGTGAATAACGGTCAGGGTTCGTTGATGGAATTGTTAATCCTGTGTTAGGCGAAGAATCATAGCCTTCAGTGTAAAACACAAAGGTTAAGGTTTGGACGGATTACAAAGAAAAAGGGTTAAATGAATGAATTCGGGGCCTTTGATGGTGGGACCGGAGGGCAGAGGGCGATAAAACGTGGACCGTTGGATCTCAGGAGGAGATCAACAGTGGGGATCTCCCGATCAAATCGTTGGAAGTCCGGTGAACACAATATGAATGGAGAAGCGATGGAATGTGGGTCGTTGATCTAGACCAGATCAACGGTCGAGACTGAATGGAAGCGCTTTCGTAGGCAAAGGAGGGGAAGTGGTTTTAGTGGGGAAAACAGCTGTTTTTGCGCTGCAATAGAATGATTTTGAATTTCGCCCAAAAAACGCGATATATGTCGCTGCATGACACGTGTCCTCTTCAAAACCGCCTATTTCGCATTTTTTTGGAACGTTAACCTTGAATGCAAAAATTATGTGAAACACATTCTCCATCGTTGGATGAGGGTGCTCTGATTGGATGGTGCAGGTTTCTCGAGATAAAAGATAAGATGCATGGGTGATTAGGTGGGATGAGGTCAAAGGCGGGTTAGATCTCAGCCGTCGGATCTATAGGATGGATGGTCAAGATATAAAGAAGGAGCAAGAAGGCAAAGGGTCAATTGAAAAGGCGGGATGAACGAGAGTCGTTGGATCAAAGGGAACGAACGACGGGGATTGAATCGCATCAGAGAAAGGTAGGGAGCCGAAACTCCGAGGTCCGATGTTGCGATTACGCGATAGCCATCAGATCTAGTGGGAAGATCGATGGTCTGTATGTAATTGGAGGGTAATGCAGAGAGGGGAAGCTTTTGCGGTTGCGCAATTACGTGTGAGCCATCGGATTAGAGGGAGAGATCGATGGTCTACGCTTGATCAGAGGCATAATGGAGAGAGGGATGAGCGGGATGTGATCTTTGCGCTGGCCGTTAGATTTGTAAATATCGACGACGGAGGTTGACTCTGAGGCCGATAGTGCAAAGGCCATCGCATCGGAACATTTTCAATTAACAAAGGGAAAAGCGCTCACGGAAAGCTTCGATTGCGATTAGCGCCTGGTCTCGGGTGTGGGTCATATGTGGGGAAGTGGTTAGGAGCTTAGCCGAAGGGGGCTTAGGCCTGATATATGGTAAAAAGAGGGTTTTTAAGGCTAAAAATAGAGTTTTTAAGGCCAAATGGGGGTTTCGTTAAAGGGAATAAGGGATTTTAAAACTAGACAAAGGATATCATAAGGCTTAAAAAGGGTTTTAGGACAAGATGGTGGGTTAAAGAGGGGGTTTTGAAGGGAAATTTGTGAAAGGAAAAAGGATGAAAAAATGGGGTTTTGAGGGGACAAAATGGGAAAATGGAGGCCTTTTTAAATGGAAACAACAGTGAAGATTCTTCAAGGAGTAGAGGACACATAGAGGCTTCAAGGATGAAAGATTTTCAAGGAAAATGTTTCTCTTGAAAGCTGAGAAGGATATTTAGCCACCTGTTTGCTTGTCAAAAATTTTATAGGTGGCTAACAGTGGCTCCACTTGGGGATAGCATCTTCTTGAAGGTGTCAAGAATCTCAGAAAATAATCTTTGGAAGTAGGCCAGATGCCCGGCACTTGACACATCTTTTTCTTTTCTTGGATCACCTGCCACAATCATGAAGATATTATATCAGCGGTAATATTCTCTCAAACAACTACCTACCCATACTATTGTCCTAACATTTTTTCTTCTGGGTGCATTTGGACTTGTAGACCCTTTACATCATCAATTTTTTACAAACAGGAAAATAAACTTATTCTAATGCTACCCTTATTACTCCATGAGACTAGATTAAACAGTTGGCCTCATAGCTTCTCTACCTACACTACTATCTGCTAGGATTAAACTGTCTAGCAGACTTCTTTCTCTACATTCTAAAACAGAACTTTAAACACATACAAACCAAGATTAGACTGTCTGGTCTGTAGTGGGTCCATAGCATAAAGACAAGATGCATATGGACTGAAACTTTGCAGAAATTAAAACAACTAACTAAATGCTCACTAGCTGAGCTTTATTGAGATTTTCCTACCTACCCTACTCTAACTGGAATATTTACAAGTCTAGCTTGCAAACTCTCTTTTCCAATACATCCAATCAATCAGATGATCCCATGACTGGTCTTTCCTGCTTATCTCTTTGAGCATGCTGGATAGGTAGGGCCACTCCCATTCTCTTTGTTTTTTAATTGCAGCTTTTAAAATTTTTCTTTTTATCTACAACAAGCTGCTCAAAATGACCTTTGATCCTTCTTCCAATGTTTGCAGGAAATGAACATAAGGATCATGAAATGATACCTGGTTGTGAACATTTGGCAAGCAGGCTTCAACCAAGATTGCTTCCTTGTCCACTGGATCAAGAACAAGACTTTCTTGAGAAAGAGGATCTACCTTATCTTCATCATCATCTGAACTGGAGGACTCATCATATATTGCAGCTTTGTCCTCTTGGAGCTTTGAGATATTCTGCTCTGGTGGGCTGAGCTCTGTGAAAAGATCAATGTATTCTTGAGCAGGGGTTTGTTCCATTGCTTCCTCCTTTTCAAGAGAAGGCCCCTTGTTTTCAACCTGCTCAAAAATTTCTTCCTTGTTTTCCTCCTCATCCTCTGATTTGAAAGGCTGCTGATTTCCAATCACATGGAAACTATCACTGATGATCTGAGGTGTAACAGAGTGAAAATTCAATGAATCTTCATCTATTACTAGACTTTCATAACTTTCCCCATTAGTATCATAAATAGGCTGCATTGGCTCATTACTTCCTAGAAGCTGATGGAACTGATTTTCCTCCCACAAATCTGTTAATGATGCCTCTGCAAGATCAACTTCAATCTGGACAACATCATCATCAGACAAATCAAAACTAGGAAAATCATTGAAATAAGTAATGCTACCAATTAGACATATTGGATTGCCAGCAAGTCTTTCTTCATTCTAATTTACATAGGAGCTTTCTGGATCTGTATAATCAAGCTTAGTAGATGAATGAGCAAGAGTGTGTGTTCTATAAAAGACTTCAGAGGTGCACTGCTTTTTTAGTATCTGATCAATTTCTTCTTTTGTAAAAAGAGGGATATCCTTTTTATCATGGACAGAAGAGTAGCAGTCCTCTTCTTCTTCTTGTATTAGTTGGCTTGGAGGCTGGGTGTCTTCTTGAGCCCCTTCTAAGAGATCTTCGGTCATGCTAACAGGGAGACCTTGAGGATTTTCTGATTTTTCCTGATCTCTTTCTGATTCAAACAATTCCTCATGATCATGATGATATTCAGATAGAATACAAGGCTCATGAGTTGTCTCTTCTTCCACATCAGATTCTTCATCTTCTATGTGGTTTCCTGTTTCCTCAAAGCAACATTCCCTATTAGCGTTTGCCATTTGATCATGATAATATCTTATCAGCATAGTACAAGATATAGGTAGGCGATCGGAAATTTCTTCATCACTTTCCTCTTCATCTTCTATAGATTCTTCAGCATCATACATGTCTTTCTCATAATCTAGATCTTGAGTTTGCTCTTGCTCTGGAAAATGCATGGGTTGCTCTAGATAATCAACATTCGTATTTAAATTAGCCACATACATCTCCACTACTTCACCAAATCTGTTCACTAGTCTTATAAGTTTATCCTCTAAAGCATTTATCTTTGCTTCTTGATCCATACTTAGATCCATGTTTGGACAAAGAGGTCACTGTATCTTCTCAACCAGTTCAGAGTCTTCTACTAGTGGAGTCATTTGGTCTGTTAGGAATTGTGGAGTGTGGAGTCGCCAGGTGGATGAATTTGAATGTTTGAAGCAGGCTGCTGTCCACCATCAGCGATTTATACCAATCTAAAGGCTATTGGTCTGATTTTGTCCCCAACGGAGTCACCATTTTGTTGGGGTTCCAGTGTTTTGGCCAGATTGGTAAGACCAAAAGACTAGACAACATCAAAACCACTTCAGGATCCTAGGATCTAGCCCTCCTGGATCTAGAGAGGGATCTCTCTATATATGCAAAGAATGATATATCTTTGAAAGCTCAATTTGAGGTATTAGTCTAGGTATGAAGCATAAGGGGTTTTTAAATGATTTGGTTGTTGGATTAGAGATCATTAACTGAGAAGGTTATGGAATGAAAGGAACAAAGCAACAGGATGTTTCGGCAAAAGAAGATAGGTCAAGGAAGTGTCAATCCATTAGGCTATGTAGTCATGAAAGGAGATTACTTGCATAACAACTAACCAAGGCTTTCCATAGGGCAAGTAATATATACTAAAGGATCTTTCAGATAGATGGTGAAATGGAACATTAAGAATGGGTGAAAGAAAGAAACCAAAGTGCAGTCTAAGATCAGGTCAGAGGTCATTTAACTCCAAGCCTACTTTTGACATACTCTTAAAGAAAAAACAATAAGATTTAACACAGAGCAAGGCCTAAGATCAGAGAAGGGCTTTTAACCTTCAATGCTTTTGACACTATCTCAAAGGGATCTTGGAAAGGCCAATCTGTTGGAAAAGGACCCTAGTGGACAGGGCTAACTCTATATCCCTAGTATCCCAATTCTTCTAGTTTAAACTTAACAGGAACATCTAAGCAACAAACTCCGAATTCACACATCAGTAAGCATGGGTAATACCAACATCTTTGACTGGTTAAATTATATGAATTTGCTCCTAGATACACAATCAGCAGAAAACATCAAAGATAAGAAGAGTAGGAAAGCATTAGGGTACCATGCGAGGGTATATCCTAAGCCAGATTTACTGATTCTTATCAGAGAATAATGAATAGTATGATTAAAATGAAATAAGACAATTGTAGTAAGGAAAACATCACTTGTAATATAGACCAGGATCTTGTGAAATCTGCTTGATTAATTGATGTGCAAAACCAGTCACATACTCTAAGCTCAATCGCTGTTACATTCCAAACTTCTCCTTCCAGCCTACTAAATTACAAACTACTCAGCTACTTCCACCCAATAACTGTTCTAACAGTCGAATGAATTCCTACAACTAACAACAAAAACCTTTACAATATGTTCTTCAGGGGTTCTTATAGGAGAGTGATTAACTGTGGTAGTAGATGTACATTTAATTAACTCATCAAGAGAGAGTGGAGGAAGTGTTTGTGCCCACTTTGCTTAATGGCTCTGTGTTGACTGTGTGTACCCTGTAGTTTGGTTCGGAAGTCCTTTCAGGTTAACATTAACCTCAGATGTATTCTTTGAAGTTCTCTCTAACTGTAAGTACTCTGTTTATCTTATGAAATAAGTAAGGTGACTAAAGGTCTTCTGGTCTTCCATGCTTTCATAACTGATGTTCTGACAGTTTAGAAGTTTCTATCAGTGAAATAACTTTAAGGGCTTGAGGAGGCATAGAGAAAGCCGTAGGAAGATGTCCTTCCTGGAGAAAACACGTTCTGCTGATGCTGTAACACTGATATGAATTATTTGTGCGCTTTAGGCCTTATTAGGCCTCTTAATCATCTTCATGGTCCTTATCTGCGTCTTTATCCTTTGAACACTGGATTATAGCATTAATTCTCAATAACCGGCTCTTTAATCCTTTAATTCCATTTACTGATACTCTTTGCTGCTTCAACGATGATCTTTCTGCGCTCTGAGTCACAGTTACAGTGACAGTGGAGACAAAATGCGTCCCACTATATGTATACCCTGCACAATACAATAAACTTCGTTATGAAATCCAGGGGAGTGGTGGGAGATTGTTGTGGAGGCCTATGGAATGGTGGCGGAAATGGTGAATGCAGATGAAAACAAGTGAAAAACATTGCAGAATGGTGAAGAACTGAACCGGTGAAGGTTTGGTGCGAAGAGGGTTGTAGGTCGTCCGATTGGGTAAGATAATGGTGATCAACGGTCAGGATTCGTTGATGGAATTGTTAATCCTGTGTTAAGCAAAGAATCATAGCCTTCAGTGTAAAACACAAAGGTTAAGGTTTGGGTGGATTACAAAGAAAAAGGGTTAAATGAATGAAGTCGGGGCCTTTGATGGCGGGATCGGAAGGCGGAGGGCGATAAAATGTGGACCGTTGGATCTCAGGAGGAGATCAATGGTGGGGATCTCCTGATCAAATCGTTGGAAGTCCGGTTAACACAATATGAATGGAGAAGCTATGGAATGTGGGCCATTGATCTGGACCAGATCAATGGTCGAGACTGAATGGAAGCGCTTTCGAAGGCAAAGGAGGGGAAGTGGTTTTAGTGGAGAAAACAACTGTTTTCGTATTGCAATAAGATGGTTTTGAATTTCGCCCAAAAAATGCGATATATGTCGCTGCATGACACGTGTCCTCTTCAAAACCACCTATTTCGCATTTTTTTGGAACGTTAACCTTCAGATGCAAAAATTATGCGAAACGCATTCTCCACCGTTGGATGAGGGCGCTCTGATCGGACGGTGCGGGTTTCTCGAGATAACAGATAAGATGCACAGGTGATTAGGTGGGATGCGGTCAAAGGCGGGTTAGATCCTAGCCATCGAATATATAGGATGGACGGTCAAGATTTAAAGAAGGAGCGAGAAGGCAAAGGGTCAAGTGAAAAGGCAGGATGAACGAGAGCCGTTGGGTCAAAGGGAATGAATGACGGGGATTGAATCGCATCGGAGAAAGGTAGGGGGCCGAAACTCCGAGGTCCGATGTTGCGATGATGCGATAGCTGTCGGATCTAGCGGGAAGATCGACGGTCCGTATGTAATTGGAGGGTAATGCAGAGAGGGGAAGCTTTTGCGGTTGCGCGATTACGTGTGAGCCGTCAGATTATAGGGATAGATTGATGGTCTATGCTTGATCGGAGGCATAATGGAGAGAGGGGTGAGCGGGATGCGATCTTTGTGTTGGCCGTTAGATCTGTAAAGATCGACGACGGAGGTTGACTCTGAGGCCGATAGTGCAAAGGCCACCGCATCGGAACATTTTCAATTAACAAAGGGAAAAGCGCTCACAGAAAGCTCCGATTGCGACTAGCACCCGAGACTTTAGCGCCTAGTCTCGGGCGCGGGTCATATGTGGGGAAGTGGTTAGGGGCTTAGCCGAAGGGGGCTTAGGCCTGATATATGGTAAAAAGAGGGTTTTTTAGGCTAAAAACAGAGTTTTTAAGGCCAAATGGGGGTTTCGGTAGAGGGAATAAGGGATTTTAAAACCAGACAAAGGATATCATAAGGCTTAAAAAGGGTTTTAGGACAAGATGGTGGGTTAAAGAGGGGGTTTTGAAAGGAAATTTGTGAAAGGAAAAAGGATGAAAAAATGGGGTTTTGAGGGGACAAAATGGGCAAATGGAGGCATTTTTAAATGGAAATAGCAGTGAAGATTCTTCAAGGAGCAGAGGACACATAGAGGCTTCAAGGATGAAAGATTTTCAAGGGAAATGTTTCTCTTGAAAGCTCAGAAGGATATTTAGCCCCCTGTTTGCTTGTCAAAAAATTTATAGGTGGCTAACAGGACCAACTCAAGGGGGCCAAATTTTTCAGCAATATCGACTTGAAGTCTGAGTATCACTAGGTACCAATCAAACCCTCCGATGTGTGGAATACTTCCTTCAAAGCCAATGAGGGCCTTTTTGAATGGATGGTCATGCCTTTTGGGTTAACGAATGCTCCCACAACCTTCATGAGGTTGATGGACGACATATTGCAACAATTCACCAACTCATTTGTGGTGGTGTATTTGGATGACATCCTGATCTTCAGCTAGAGTTGGGAAGAGCACCTCCACCACATTCGACAAGTCCTTGAAACATTGCAACAACAAAATTTGTGTGCCAATTTGGAGAAATGCACTTTTTGCATGACCCAGGTTCAATATCTCGGATACATTATTGATGAAAAAGGGGTGCATGTGGACCTAGCCAAGATCGAGGTCATTTGGGATTGGCCAGCCCCAACCACTCTCATAGAGCTCCACAACTTTCTGGGTCTTGCCAATTTCTACCGGGGTTCTCTCATATCACTTGGTCTTTGAGTCAAGTCACCAAGGAAGGAGCGAAAGAAAAATTCTTTTGGTCTGAATCTCCACAGAAGGCGTTCGTAGAGTTGAAGCATCGCCTCTGCTCTGCACCAATGCTCACATTACTAGACTTGCAATAACCATTTGAGATCGACACATATGCCTCTGACTATGTTATTGGGGTAGTACTTACTGTTAGACACTTTCAGACACAGTTCGAAAGTATCCCACCTGTGACAAAGAAAAGTATTCCATTGTGTAGGCTTGCTGAAAATGGAAGCATTACATTTTGTGGAAGGAAACGATCATCCACACAGATCACCGACCCCTGCAGTTCATTCACACATAAGGGAATTTGTAGAATGATTGCCATAAAAAATGGTCCACATATCTGCAACAGTTCCATTTGAACATCAAGTACAAGAAGGGAACACTAATAATGTTGCAGATTACCTTAACTGACCGCCGATCGTGGAACTAACCACTATGCTTGAATCTTGTGGGTACAAGACTTCGAGTTGGCTGCATCTCTACAAAAGTGATCTAGAATTTGGCAACACATACCAAACGCTCCTGGAGGGTAAGCAAGTTCCAAAATTTCACCTCCAGGATGCATTGTTATGCCACTTGGGACACCTCTGTGTTCCTTCAAGCGAGCGTGCCAAGATGAATTGGGAAGCACACTTCAGTCGGGTCACTAGAAATTTCGGGGTCGAGAAAATAGTGGCAATATTGCAGAAGTATTTCTATTGGTCGAACCTTAGACATGATGTTGGGAAGTACAACAAAACCTGCACTGTCTGTGCCATTTCCAAACCGACCATCAAGAAGCAAGACCTATCTACTCCGTTGCCTACCCCTAGTTGACCTTGGGAATCCATCTCCATGGATTACATGTTGGGCCTTCCTTCTACCAAGCATGGAAACAACTACATTTTTGTGGTCATTGATAGATTCTCTAAAATGACCATTATGGAGGCATGAAGAATAATATCACATCAGAATCCATTGCTAAACTCTTCTTTGAACGACTGTGGGTACACTTTGGGATCCCACAATCCATTATCTTAGGTCGGGATAGCAGGTTCCTGAGTACATTTTGGTCAAGTCTCTGGTCGATGTTGGACATGCTCACTAGGTCCACAACTTTCCACCCCTAAACTGATGGAAAAATAGAGGTCATCAACATGATGATCGTACTCATTTTGCACGTGTACAACTCGAAGCATCCATGCACATGGGATGAAACCCTCCCCTATGTCCAACACAACTATAACCGGGCTCTCCACTGCTCAACTGGCCACAACCCCTTTCTAGTGGGCTTGGGATTCTAGCCACTATGTCCTATTGATGTGGCCATACCATTTACAACTACTCAGGAAAATTCTTCTCATGTCTAGTCCGAAGCTAACAAGGCAAACAACTTCTTTGAGCACATTCAGCACATTTTCCAACAGGTCCTTGACATATTGGACAGATCCAGTGTTAAGTGCAAGAAACGACATGATCAACATCGGGTGCTACACAAGTTCCAGGTGGGTGACAAAGTTTGGCTACATTTGCAAAAAGAGCGCCTCGCTGGGCCCCACTGCAAGCTTCACCTGCTCCGATATGGGCCATGCACCATCACCAAGGTGGTAGGGGACAATGCCTTCGAGCTCAGTATTCCACCATTCCTTGGTCTACACCTAGTGTTCAATGTGGACTGCCTTCGACCCTACTTTCCACCATTGCTGGACACATCCGACATTGCAGAACAACTCACACCAACACAATTAAACCCAGACTACATGGAACAAGCCACAACTGATTGGATCATGGACACCACGAGTCTTCACTGGGGGAGCAATACCATACCACGTGCATTCATATTGGGGGATATATATTGAGGAAAAAATGACATAATATATTGAGCATATAATAGGGGGTAAAGGGTTTTTATATTGGTAGGTATAAAAAATGGAGCTCAAACTTAATGAAAATATATAAAGGGGTATAAAAATGTTAATGAAAAAATGGATACCTACAATATCTAGTGAAAGTAGGGGTTTTTTAAATTGGGAAGGTGTATGGGGTTTGTATTGGTAGGGGGTTAAATAATGTGAGTTTTAGAGGCATTTTCCAATATGTAGTTAATTTAAGGGTATTGTTTAGTTTTCCATGAATGCAGATGATATTTCAAAGGTTCATTAAGTGAAGCCCCCGTGATGGACACAATCAAGAACACCCATCAGCAAAAGATCCAGTTGTATCGGCTTGTCAAAGCTGGTCAACTCCTCGACCAAGGCAAATGGCTCTCTAGGGACCAAGTTCAACAGAAGTTTCCTCATATCATGGAGGAACTCAATGCAATGGGGACCATTGATTCCTAAGGGAAGAGGAATGATCCAGGTGGATATTGGTGGCCACTCACCTATTCCACTTGGACCCCCATCAATGTTTCTTTCAGCTTTTCAATTTCCTTAATTGTAGCAGAATTTACAATTTTTGGCAGTTTTTCGGGTCGTGAACTTCCGGAGCTGTTTTGAGGCCCTAAACAACGTTTTTTTGGAAAACTGGGACCAATAAGGGTCAATAATTCATGTTGGTCACTCGAAAGTTGTAGTCCTAGGATTGATCTTTCTAACGAGGTATTTTGCGTGTCAAATAGAGATTGTGTGCCAAAGTTACGTCTCTGAGAAGTTGATGTACCAATTTACCAAAACATGGCCCATGGTTTTGGCGCTTCGCCTCCTAGGGTTAGGTTTTTGGATGTTTAGGGTTTTCCATTGTTTCTCAATAATAAATTGGCCTTTGAGCCTTATTTTAACACAATTCAAAGACATGTAGCCACTGCATCTCTTCTTAGAGATAAACTACCATTGCCCGAGCTAGTTTATTTTCCATTCTGCCTGTAAGCATTTTTCAGTATTTGATATTAATGAAAGGAAGTGTTATTCCTGTTGCATCTCCACGTTTCTGTTTATTTATGTATTTTATTGCGTTCCTGCATAATTACAGATAATTCAATGCATGGAAAAGTGTAACTCCTAGTTAAATGCACTTGCAACCCCCTTACTCAATTCGATTTAACTCTCACTAAATATTCTCTCATGTCTAAGTGTAACTATCTCTCTCTCTAATTTGAATTGTAAATCCTCAATACAAGTGTATCTATCTCTCTATTCTTGGGATTAATTACACTTCTCCTCAAGTAACTCCTTCTTGGTATTCGATTATCCTATTGTTGGCTCAAGGCATGAATTCATTTTGTAATTCCTATCATTTCTCATCTATTTAAGCAAGAGCACGTGAGATTTGAAAGTAGCATGTTCATTGTGAAGAATAAGATCAAGTCTTGAGTGTGTGTAAGAGAAATGTGAGAGAAGGTGAAGAGTAAGAGCAAGGGAAGAGCTGGAACAAGTGTGAAAGATAATATCTAATCAAGAGGAGGATATCTTCAACTATGTTGGGTGTGGAGCCTGATTATCTTGTTTATTTTGTATCACAACGTTGGACCCCTGTACCTTAATGGGGGCGGCAACGCTACCTGGGGGCTCCGGGGGGGCGGCTGCGACTTCATGGAGCCCCCTCCTAGTGGGGGGTTTCGGGGGAAACACCCCCAAAGCTAAAAACATATGTAAAATTTCCTTGTAAAAGTATAGTAATTTCTAATCAATCTGGGCCGTTCATTAGGCCGATGATCTGATGGTAGAAGTTATGTTTAGTTTAGGGTTTTTTGCCCTAGAAGGCACCCCCTCACTTGTATGAGGGTATTGTATTGCGGCTGTGTATGGTATGTGTATTCTCGGAGATAGAAATAGAGAGGGAGACTGTGAGAGAGAACAAAGGATATTACAGCGGATCTGCTGTAGGTTGTGTCTCTTCATTTTGCTGGATAATAGAAAGGAAGGACTGACTGTTCGGGGTGGATGCAGCCCAAACTGGGTGAACCACGTATATCTGTGTCTCTCTGGTTTTATGTGTTTTGTGTGCTTGTGTTTTCTGCATATTTTATGTGTTTCATTGCTTTGTAATATTTAATTTTCTAACAAAGCAAAGATCAAGAGCTCTCCAACTACAAGTTGATTAGACATTGGTGACTTTATTCATTCACTCTCTCTCTATTTGTACTTTGCTAAACAATTGAAGAATTCTAATATAAGAAGAATCATTTGTGTTTTCCCCATTAAGGGGTTTTTCCCTGGTCATTGGGCCTAAATCTTAGTGTCTCATATTTGTGCTTGGATGTCTTCATATGATCCTTATGTTTATGTTATATCTACAATTGCTGATCTGAAAAGTTTTGAAGAAGAAATCTGCATTCTAAGTAATTGTAACAACATAAAACATTTAGTTTTTTGCAAAGTACTTTCAAGTCCCAACATAGTACATCCTGTTTTCTGCATAGAACTTTCAAGTTTCTGCAAATAATTTTTAAGTTTTTTCATAGAACTTTGAAATTTTTAACATGGTATCGAGCCTTGGTGAAGACAAGTCCAAGGAGACCAAAGATCATATGAAGAGACCCTACTTGCTGCCAAAGTTGTCTGATCAAGATGAATTCATCCTACTTCAAGGTAGATGATAAGTTGAATGCTGCTTCAAACTTTGGTCCATGGAAAACAAGACTAGATATAGCTCTTGAAGAACACAAATTTATTGAGTATGTTGAAGACACAGTAGATGGTCCACCAGAGAATGCAAGTGCCGCTAACAAATTCAAATATAAAAAGGGTGAAATCAAAACTAGAATTTTTTTTTTTATTCTCTTAGTGATCATCTCATTACTTAAGTTTCTGGTTCGAAGAAAACTAAAGAAATGTATAACAAACTAATTGACATGTTTGCAATTAGTAACTTGAACTATATTAATGCCTTGAAGAATCAACTGAAGGACAAAATGACTTAAATCATGAATCAATTATCAACAGTTGGTGAAGTTGTACCCAACAATGAAATGGTGTTGACTGTGCTTGAAGGCATTTCTCTTGTTTGGAAAAATTTTATCACTACCATCAACAATATAACACTATTCCCACATTTGATGAGCCCTTGTGAAAGTGTATTCAACGAGGCCAGAATGATCTCCAATTGGAGAATTTCACATTATGAAGAAGAAGAACTTACTGCATTTTCAGTCTACGAAAAGATAAAGAAAGGTAATAAAGGCTATTATCATTTTTAAAATAAATCTACTTTCAAATCAAACGAAGAGAATCTAGACATGTCAAAAGTTAGATGCTTTAATTGTCAAAAGCATGGTCACTTTGCTTGTGACTGTAGAGAAATAAGAACACCTGGATTCAAAAACAATTATGATTATAAAAAAGACACTTCTAAAAATTAAAGAAAATACCATCCTAAAAAAACAATAAATCCAAGGTATAGAAATAATGCAACGGAAATTCAATCATAATATTTTCTTCTTTATGCTCTTTCTAGTTCTTCTTTTATAGATTCATTTGATAGTTGGCTAGTTGATTGTATTGTTTCCAAACATTTTACTGGTTACAAAGAAATACTCTCTAATGTAGTTGAGAGAGAGACTAATTTAAATGTTATCTTTAGAGATAATTCTACTCACCAAGTCAAAGATTATAGTTCAATTTCATTTTAGTTAGATGATGAAAAATCTATTTTTCTACAAGAATTTTTGTATGTACTTAGTTTGAAAAAGAATCTTGTATATATATATATATATATATATATATATATATATATATATGCTCTAGAAGATAATGAATGAAATTTTCTTTTATTAATCGAAAATTTTTAACCTGGCGTTTGTACTCAAGTATGAGAGAATCCTCCACTCTTGGATCAAGATGTGAAGGGCTTTACAAAGTCAATGGTAAAACCATTCATGCACTGGTCTATGATACTGATCTTCAATGTGAGATATGGCACAAAATATTCACTCACCTACAATATAAAACCTTACCTCATGTAAAGAAGATGATTTCTGGAATGCCTGAGATCAGAATGAATCATGAAAGAGTTTGCCGAGGATGTGCCAATGGAAAGCATGTAAAGGGACCATTCTTTTCAAATAGAACACAAACTAGTTAGGTACTTCAGCTCATACATTCTGATTTATATGGACCTATGCATGTTACTTCTCTTGGTGGTACTTGTATTTCATAATTTTTGTTGATGATTTTTCTTGCAAGACATGGATATTCTTTTTGAAAAAGAAAGGGGAAGCATTTGACAGTTCAAATATTTCAGGGCTTTGATTGAAAATCAATCTGGAAATATGATAAAAGCTTTCATATATGATAATGGGGGAGAGTTCACCTCCAATGGTTTTGATATTTTCAAATACGCTGAAATAAAGAAAGAAACCACTATGTCGTACAATCCACAACAAAATGGTGTGGCTGAGAGGAAGGATAGAACCATTATGGAAGTGGTTAGAGCCATGATGCATGATCAAAATATACCAAAGTTTCCGTGGGGAGAGTTTCAAACACTGTTGTTTATGTGCAAAACCTAACTCCTCATCAGACCTTAGACAATAAGACTCCTGAAGAAGTCTTCACTAGTGAAAGGCCTAAGGTGAGTCATTTGAGAATCTTTGGCTGTCCTATGTACTTCCATGTGCCAAAGGAGAAAATGAAAAGCTTAAGGTAAGAAAGGTACGCTTGTTTTTTATTGTGATAATTTAAAATATTATAGAATTGATGTACCTGTTCAAGGAACTATAGAGTTTAGTAGAGACGTAACAATTGATGAAGATGCAACTCTTGGAAAAACAAGAGACTCTCCTACTGCCATTGTTGAAAGACAAGTTGTTAATGAAAAAGAGTTTGCATCTGAGTCTAAACCGGAACCTGAAAATGAGCTTGTTGATAATCCCATGGGTTCCATGGATGCTCTAGATCCTCCAAAACATGATCCTCCTACTAGAAAGAGACCACTATGGCTATGAGATACCTTGCAAGATGTTGAACACCATGCTTCCCCAAGAGGAACGTTCACAGAAAGTAAGAAGCCAAGTTGGTTTCAAGGGTATGTTTCTTCCATGAGTAATATCATTCAGGAAAAACCTTACACCTTTGAAGAAGCTGTAAAAGAACAAGTCTGGAAAGATGCCATGAATGAAGAATACGAGTCCATCATCCATAATGATGTATGGGAAGTGGTTCATAGACCTCAAGGTAAATGTGTTGTCACTTCCAAATGGTTGTTTAAGATTAAACATGGTGCAAATGGTTGTATTGAAAAATATAAGGCTATATTTGTAGCTAGATGTTTCTCTCCTAAAGATGGAATAAATCATGATGAAAATTTTGCACTTGTAGCTCGATGTACTACTATTTGATCTGTTGTTGTCTTAGTTGCCAGCTAGGGATGGACTCTTCACCAAATGGACGTGAAAACTGTTTTCTTGCATGACTTCCTCAAGGAAAAGGTATTCGTGGAACAACCACAAGGATTTGAAGATCATGACAGAGAAACTCATGTATGCAGATTGAAGAAAGCCTTATATGGGCTGAAGCAAGCTCCAAGAGATTGGTATGATCACATTGATAACTACTTGATGAAGCTTGGTTTCACCAGAAGCAGTGCAGACCGAAACCTCTACTTCAAGATGTCCAAGGAATACCTTTGATTTTGGTATTGTATGTTGATGGTTTATTCTTGACAGGAGGAGAACCTCTTATCCTCCAGTGTAAGAGGGAGTTAGCTTCTGAATTTGAAATGAAATACCTTGGTTTGATGCATTACTTTTTGGGTCTAGAGGTTTGACAAAGACCTGGTGAAATTTATCTTTCTCAAGGAAAATATGTGTTAAGATTCTTGAAATATTTTCTATGGTTGAATGTAAGTCCATGCATACTCCCATGGAAATGAACTTTAATAAATTATGTGGCAAAGTTGCAGGACCTAATCTAGCAAATCCACATAGTATAGACAACTCATTAGTGCTTTGATGTTTTTGGTAAATACTAGGCTTGACATATTATTTGATGTAAAAAATTTAAGTCAACATATGATTGATCCCTTTCATGCCCATTGGATTGCTGTAAAACATGTACTCAAGTACTTGCATGGAACGAGCAATCTAGGATTGAAATACACTGCTAAAAATATAAGAATTCATGGATATACTGACATTGATTGGGATCATTAGGGGAATTTTGAGGTCTAAAATGGGTCTCCTAAGGAAATTATAAAATAATAGTGGACATAATAAAATAAGATTTGATTACATCATCAAATTTTAGAGGGGAAAAAATAAAAAACTACTTTTTTCAACTTGTATTTTCAACTTATCTCCCTATGGGTTTATTCAAATTTCAAGCGAGAACACTTGTTGGATGCATAATTTGATCCCTGATCCAAGGAGTATCCATGTTTCATACTTTCGATGGACCCTGCTACACGGAAAATGAGAAATACATGAAAAACGTGATTGCAATCATGGGTTTTCATGTATTTCTCATTTTTCTCGTAGCAGGGTCCATTGAAAGTATACAACATGGGTACTTCTTAGATGATAAATTAAATTTTACATCCAACGAGTACTTCTGCTCGAAATTTGAGTAAAACCTTAGGGAGATAAGTTCAAAATAGAAGTTGAAAAAGTAGTTTTATTATTTTATTATTTTTTAATCTTTTTATTTTTTGACCTCAAAAATGGTGAATCATCCCTCATGGCTGACATCATCATCTTGAATCCTATTGGTTCTTATAAATTTTATTTTGGTTGTACATTTTTCTTAGGAGGCCCATTTCATACCTCAAAAGTTCTCTAATGGGTAACTATATTAATAGAAAGAGCACTTCTGGGTGCTGCTTTGGATTGGGATATTCCATGATCTCTTGGATGAGCAGAAAGCAGAGGTTTGTTGCATTGAGTACGACTACCACTGAGTACATTGTTGCTATCATGGCTAGTTGTGAGGTAGTTTGGATGAGAAAGTTTTTTGGGGAACTATTTGAGAAATTTCCAGACACAACAATTATATATTGTGACAATAAGAGTGAGATTCATCTTGCAGAAAATATTGTGTTTCATGACAAGTCCAAGCATATTGAGATCAAGTATCACTATATCTGAGATATGGTGCATAGAGGAGTAGTGAAGCTCCATCAATTCTCCATTGATGGTCAAATAACTGGCATTTTTACCAAGCATTTACCAAAAGGAAAGTTCTTAGTTTTTAGAGAGCAACATGGACTTATGGATGCGACCCTTCCAGGAAGCGGTCACAACTGATCGAGAACACTAAGCTACCTTTTCCCCCTGTCAGATCTCACAGGATTAGGAATGATGTCAAAAAGCTACTGAGGATGAGGGACCTCTTGTGTAGTGTGTGCCACAAGAGTGGGCCTCAATATGCATCTGACCCACAGTCTAGGATGTGGGAAGAGCCACCTATATGGGCAATAGGTGTAGTGAGACTTGTCTAGGATGTAGGTGTTCCACCACTTGACGTTTAAAGAAACTTGGTTGTTTGATTCTTGTCTGTGTGACTTGTTTGAGTCTTGTCTATGTGATGCTTGTGTTCTGTTGTTTAGTCGCCTCATTTATCAAGCAAGAAGAGCGGTTAAATCAAAGAAACAAAAATGTTCATAAAGGTGGCAAACTTTGTAAATTGAGTGGGGCCTGAAAAGAAAGTTCATAAAGGATAAGCATGATGGCTAGGCTCTTTTCAGGATCGCAATATAACAGAGGACAGCGTTCGGGACTTAGCGCCGGAACCATGAATCATAAAAGCATGTGTGAAGGACCTTTCCGTCGGATCAAAAGGAGAGCGGCAAGATAGAAAGGCAAGCCCCTGGAGAAGGTGACATCACCTTGTGGCGGAAAAATCACAAGCTTTTCGTGGGGTGGTAGAATGGATCATAGCGCCCTTATAAACCCCATCAGAGTTCTAAGTGGGCCCATCAAGCAAGACAGCTGGCGCCGGTAAGTAAAGGTAAGGTAAGTCTAGGGAGGGCGGTACGAAGACCGGTACATGCCTTAACTTATATTCGGCACTTGAATGAGTTCTCTTCGAAGGAATTGCGTGCACAGGGAATCCCCGACCATTATAAAATGGCCATGGATTGTCGGAAGAGTAGTTGAGAAGGAGACTGCACGCGAAAATGCAATAGGTTGTTTAACATTAGCCTCGAAAGGAGTGGAGAAATTCGACCGGGTGTGGAACAAACTGGTGGAGGCAGGTCTCCCATCATGTTGGGATCTGCAAACGGGCGCATTCTCTGAGTCAACGGCCTATGAGCAGAAAATGACAGAAATTATGAACAACGTGGACGTGGCGTTGGAAAGAACAAACAAGTTGAAGGCAAATACAATAATAGCCGCGTTGTGTAAAGAATTATTCCTACTTTTCCAGGTCAAGAAATTCCTTGATGTTCGAGTCGATTACACTGAGCTGACCACCATGCAGACCCTTCTTGAAACCTTCGTCACAGCGCCATCTCTAGGAAGCAGTACGTGGCAAAAGTGCATTGAGTATGCTAATGCTCCGGTTTCTTTGTCCTCTCATCAGTTGCCACCTCCTTCAACTCGTCCACTGGTGTCCTCTTCATCTTCAGCTCAGTCAAAGCCGTCCTCTTCCGGGTGTTGGCAATATGATGCAGAGTGTTGTCTTTGATGGCAACCCACTTGATGAAGATGATGGCAACCTACTTGACAAAGTTGTTCTTGTCTTGATTAACTTGCTAAACGATGTAAATCTGATGTATCTACAATGAGTACAGAAGTTAATGATGGAAGGAATGTCAGTATGTGCCAGAACATGATGAAAAGAGTATGTCTCAAGGCATACACGGATTTGTCTAGACGAAGTAGCGTATGCATGTGGGAAATAACGTGCCAAGTCGCGTATGGGAAAAAGCGCGCTAAATTTGAAAAACCAGGGGTAACTACCATGGTATTGACCCATTGTATTGAATGATGGTTCGCCTATGTGATCCCGTCCAGGAATACCATTGGAAGTTATGTGGTTTTGACTCATGGTATTGATGAAGGGTAACCCTATATAAGGAGAAGAAAATCATTGTGCAAAAGGAGTGCATATGTCTGGGCTTTGATGAATACTTCACTCTGAAGTATATCTGTATGGTTGAACCCTGTTCCTAATTGATAGATCTGAATCTATGATGCACCTATGAACATGATAAAGGCTCAAGATCTCTAGATCTAGAAATGGTGAATGTCAAGGATGATCTGAAAAGAAGTGAAGAAGACCTAGCGCAATCTTGTTGAAGAGATTGAAGAAATCTGGGTAAGTTTATAGATCTGGTATGTACTGCAAAGTTTATCTTTTATAGATCTATACGCAGGTTCGTTTCATGAAAAGCGCGTGTATACGCGGGTCTGTGGAAGGAAAAGCGCATATGCGCAGTTAGGGTTTTTCTTGAAAATGCACTGAAGTATACGCGGGTTCGTCTTCTGGAAAGCGCGTATATACGCGGGTCTGATTAAATAAAAGCGCGTATGATTTCTGATCTGATGGTTGCTGAAGGTTGAATGTGTTTCGGCATATCTATTCTGAAGTCTGGGTTATATCTGATATTCTGGTTACAATGGTCTCACTGTTCTGTGTGAAGCAATGAGCAAGGTATGATTGTTGATAAGTGAAGGGTTGTGTTGAAGCTATTTGATCCAGTTTGAAAATTGATGAAACATGGTCTGCAGTGGTGCTGAGGGTCGAAGCCTTTAGTCAGAGGGTTGTTGCTCCCTTCCAGGAGAGGCTGGTAAACGAGTTCAGGGGGTCGTAGTTCCCTTCCAGGAGAGGCTGGTAAACGAGAGCAAGGGGTTGTAGCTCCCTTCCAGGATAGGCTGGTAAACGAGAGAAGGTTGTAGCCTTCTGCAGGTTGGTGCCTGCGTGCTGGTTTGAGTCTCCACCAGTACATGATTGTAAGAAGTTCTCTTAATAATAAATTTTGAACGCTGAAACGACGACATCGGCGGTTTTCTCCCGAATTGGGTTTCCACCTAAAAATCCTGGTGTTCATGTGTGTTGCATATGTGTGATGATTATTCTGTTATGTATGCACTTGTTTACTATTTCTGAAACATCTGATGAATGAATAATGCAATGATCCGAGTTAAGATTCAAACACATAATTAGATCTCTAGACATACGCGAGTTCTGTAAAGGATATCCGCGTATATACGCTAGTTTCCTTCAGTAAAGTAGCGTATGGGTTTTTAGAAAGGAAAAAGTAAAATTTTGATTTTCTGCACTAAATACTGATTCACCCCCCCCCTCTCAGTGTTTTTCCCAACAATTGGTATCAGAGCAGGTCCTTCTGAAAAAGCTTAGCCGCTAGAAGGAAGATCAAGCAAGATGAACTATCAAGAAGGAACAACATCTATCAAGCCTCTTCTCTTCAATGGAAGCAATTTAATATTCTGGAAAATGAGGATGAGATCCTTTCTTCAGTCTATGGGAGAAGATGTATGGGCCATTGTTGAACAAGGATATCAATATCCAGCTGCGACACCAACAGATCCAACTGAAAGGAAGAATTATGAATCAAATGCAAAAGCGGTCAATGCTATAACAGGAAGTCTAACAGAATCAGAATTTGTCAAAGTCATGCAGCTGAATACAACAAAAGAAATATGGGACAAAATCATTCTGAGTTATGAAGGTGATGCAAAGGTAAAAAGTGCAAAACTCCAAACTCTCAGAATTGAATATGAAAATTTAAAGATGCATAGTTATGAGAGTATTGCCAGTTTATTTTTACGTCTTGATGATGTTGTAAATCGTATGAAAAATCTGGGAGAAACAATAACCGAAACTACTTTGGTTGAGAAAATTTTGAGATCACTAATGGCAAAATTTGAGTCAAAAGTCTCTGCTCTTGAAGAAAAACAGGATCTTCAAAATCTTACTGTGGTGCAACTTCATGGCATACTGACTGCATATGAAATGAGAAGAGGAGGACCATCTGAAGTCAAAGAAGTTGTTTTTAGAGCTTCTACAAAAGGGAAAGAAGTACAAGAAGTAGAAGGATCAGGATATATTTCGGAAGAAGATGAGGCAAATTTTGTAAAGAAACTTCAACTTGGTACTGGACGGTTTAGAGGTAAGCTTCCTTTCAAATGCTTTAATTGTGGAAGAGTTGGTCATTATGCTGCTAAGTGTCCTCACAAAGAAACACCTACAAAAGGAAAGGAAGTAGCTAGAAATAAGAACCGGTCTAGCACTAGAAGAAGTTACTATACTCATGATGACAATGATGGGGTATTTGATAGTGAGGAAGAATGTGAACAAGATCTTAGACTTCTCATGGCTTTTGAATCTAAAGAAGAAAATGATACTTTTGTGGATGCTCTAGAGGACAATGATTTTCTTGAAGAGAACAATCAACTCAAAATACGCTTAGAACAAAGCAGAATTATCCTAGAAGAATATAAAATTCTCTTAGAAGAAAGGAAAATAACCATCGAGACTTTGGAAAAGCAGGTTGAAGAGGCAAAGAAACACAATGAGAAATTAGAATGTGAAGTGGTAAGTGTAAGAAAAGAATTTGAGAAAGCAAAGACTTTGAATTTCAGATTTGCTAAAGGATCTGGAACCTTAGATGAGATTATAAAGGTACAACGTTCTCCTCTTATAAAGACAGGTCTTGGATATATTGGAGAATCTTCTCAAGCTTCAGCACCAAATTATCTAAAAGCAGCTACAGCTGGTGTACAAAATTCTGCCACTCAGCAAGGAAATAAAGAATCTTTACAGGTAAAGCATGATCATCTTAATGCAAGGAACACTAACAGGAATATCCTTCAAAGAAGCCCCAATCAACAGGTAAATTCAAGTAGAAGATTTCATGATCGCAGAAATTTCTTCTTCAATGGACAATGTTTTTCATGTCACAATTTTGGCCATAAAGCTGCTCAATGTGTTGCATATAAAACCATCATGACAAGAGAAGCAAGAAAGAAAAGGGTTGATATTGAAACAAAGAAGAATACCTACAACAAATTTTCTCCTCTTCTAAATGAAGTTGAATGTGCTTATTGCAATAAATATGGGCATGAAGAATCTGAATGCAGGAGCAAAGTTCAGCCAAAAGAGCATCTTCCTTCAAAATCCAAAATATGGAAAAAGAAGGAATCATAGGTTGAAAATTGTGGCATAGCGTTATTTGCGGAAGGTGAAGAAAATCAATGGTACATTGATAGTGGATGCTCGAGACACATGATAGGTGATAAACACAAACTTCGTGCATATAGTGCTCTAGAAAAGGAAAAGAAAGTTACTTTTGGAAATGATACTCCTGCTGTAATTAAAGGAAAAGGGTCCGTGTTTCTAAAAGAAAAGGTGAAGGCTAATGATGTCATGTATGTGGATGGATTAAGGCATAATCTGTTAAGTGTAAGTCAAATGTGTGATCAAGGAACTGAAGTTGTCTTTAGTTCAAAAGAATGTGTGGTTCGTGATCTTGATACAGGTAAAACAATTATAAAAGGAAAAAGAACTCCAAGCAACTTGTATGTATTGAAGAATTGCAAAGAACAATGTTACTTGAGTAAATTTTCAGAAAACTGGCTATGGCATAGAAGGTTGGGGCTGTTGGAAATATGATGCAGAATGTTGTCCTTGATGGCAACCCACTGAATGAAGATGAAGACATGTGACAGTTGACATGTGTTGTCCTTGATGGCAATACACACAGTGAAGTTATACTTGACTTGATGGACTTGTGTACGGAAGAAGGCAATGAAGAAAAGAATTCAGAATGTGCTCAAAAATATGATGAAAAGAGTATGTCTCTTTGTATACGCGGATTGGCCTAGGGGAAGTCGCGTATGCACGCGGAAAATAACGTGCCAAGTCGCGTATGGGCAAAAAGCGCTCAAAAAGTGCAAAACCAAGGGTAACCACCATGGTATTGACCCATTGTATTGGGTAATGATCCGCCTAATTGACCCCGTCTAGGTAGTTTTTGGGCTTATGGTATTGCTTTGGCCCATGGTATTGAAAAAGGGGGCTCATGGTATTGAAAAGGGTAAACCTATATAAGGAGAAGAAATTCATTGTGCACAACATGAGTGTGGGTGCAAGAAGTCTGAGCTTGAATGAATACTTCTCACTGAAGTATATCTGAATGGAAAGGGTTACACTTGAATGATAAATCTGAATGTATGATGCACCAATGATGAAGAAGGGGATCTAGATCTGAATTGCTCTTGTATTTGCTAGATCTGATTATGGAAGGCTTAGATCTGTGATGAGGAGAGCATCTAGGCGAACATCTGTCTGAAGCAAAAGGGTAGATCTGAACTGAATATCTGATCTGATGAAGTATGCTGCTCTGTAATGATTGAAGATCTATACGCTACTTCGCCGCGGAGGAAGCGCGTATATACGCGGCTTCAGCGAAGAGAAAGCGCGTATGCGCAATAAAATATACACTGAGGTATACGCCGGTTTGTGTGGACGGAAGCGCGTATATACGCGACATCAGTGAAGTAAAAGAGCGTATGCAAACTAGGGTTTGCTGAAGCAAGGGGTATGAAATATCTGAGCTGTTCTGCTGTGTTTATGCTATCTGATCTGTGTTGATATGTATCTGTTGATGATGTATGGTTGAGCTTAAAAGTATGGAAAGGGTTCGGTATGGAAATATGATGAATTTTGGCCTACAAGTTGTGTTCTATTGAAGTGGTTGGATCCAGTGTGAAAATTGATGAAACGTGGTCCAAGGTTGTGCTGAGGGTTGTAGCCTTCGGTCAGGGGGTTGTAGCTCCCTTCCAGGAGAGGCTGGTAAACGAGATCGGGGGGTCGTAGCTCCCTTCCAGGAAAGGCTGGTAAACGAGTCAGGGGGTCGTAGCTCCCTTCCAGGAGAGGCTGGTAAACGAGCGCAGGTGGGTGCCTGCGTGCTGGTCAAGTCTGCGCCAGCACATATGTTGTAAGATGTTTTCTCTATAATAAAATATTGAAGGCTGAGCAACTGCAGCGGTGGTTTTCTCCCGACTTGGGTTTCCACCTAAAATCCTGGTGTTCATGTGTGATGTTTTGTGTGATGATTTATTCTGTTCTTACTGCACATGTTTACTGCTTATTGAATATCTGATGAATAAATGAAGGAATGATTTAAGTGAAGAATTAATGACATAAATAGGTATCTGTGTATACGCGAGTTTCGTAAAGGGTATCCGCGTATATACGCAAGTCTGGTTCAGGAAAGTAGCGTATGCATTTTAGAAGCAAGAAAAAGTGAAAGTTTTGAATATGCAGTAAATATTGATTCACCCCCCCCTCTCAGTATTTTTCCCAACAATTGGTATCAGAGCAGGTCCTTGTGGAGAAGCTTGATCGCTTAAAGGAGATCCGTCGCAATGGGAAGTCAAGAAGGAATAATGTCTATAAAGCCACCTATATTCAATGGAAGCAATCTGATATTCTGGAAGGTACGTACAAAAGCATTTCTACAAAGTCTTGGTGCGGATGTATGGGCAATCGTGGAAGAAGGTTATCAATACCCGGCAAGTATTCCTACTGATGCAGCAGAAAGAAAGAAGTATGAAACCAATGCCAAAGCAGTAAATGTTTAGCTGGGAAGCATGTCTGAATCAGAATTTGCTAAAGTGATGCAGCTACATTCAGCAAAAGATATATGGGACAAAATCATTCTGAGCTATGAAGGAGATACAAAGGTAAAAAATGCAAAACTCCAAACTCTTAGAATTGAATATGAAAGTTTGAATATGCATAGTGATGAAAGTGTTGCCAGTTTCTTCCTTCGTCTAGATGATGTTGTCAATCGAATGAGAAATTTGGGTGAAACTAAAACTGATACTACTCTGGTTGAAAAAGTCTTAAGATCCTTGACTCCAAAATTTGACTCTAAAGTCTCCGCTATTGAAGAAAGGCAAGACTTGCAAACTCTTACTATTGTTCAATTACATGGGACTCTGACCGCTTTTGAAATGAGACAAGGAGGTCCTTCTCAAGTAAGAGAAGCTGCGTTTAAGGCTTCTACAAAAGGAAAGGAAAAGGAAGTTGTCAAAGAATCCAGCTATACTTCCGATGAAGAAGAAGCAAATTTCGTAAGAAAACTCCAACTAGGAACTGGAAGATTCAAAGGTAAGCTTCCCTTCAAATGCTTTGAGTGTGGAAAAGTTGGTCATTATGCTGCAAAATGTCCTTATAAAGGAAAATAAGTTGTTAGAAGGAATAAGAATAGATCTAGCTCTAAGAAAAGTTACTATACTAATGAAGATAGTGATGGGTCATCTAATAGTGAGGAAGATTGTGAAGAAGATCTTAGACTTCTCATGGCCTTTGAACAAAAGGAAGAAAAGGATGTGTTTATGGATGCTCTAGAGGAAAATGATTTTCTTGAAGAAAATAATCAACTCAAACTTCGCTTAGAAGATTGCAAAATTCTCTTAGAAGAACAAAAGGTGATCAGAGAGACTGTTGAAAAGAAGCTTGAAGAAGCAAAGAAACATATTGAAAAGCTAGAATGTGAAGTGGTAATTCAAAGAAAAGAAGTAGAGAAAGCAAAGACCTTGAATCTTAGATTTGCTAAAGGATATGAAACCTTAGATGATATTATCAAGGTACAACGTTCTCCTCTTATAAAGACAGGTCTGGGATATACCGGAGAATCTTCTCAAACTTCAGCACCAAACTATCTAAAAGCAGTTACAGGTGGTTTACTACATTCAGCCACTCAGCAAGGGAATAGAGGATCTCTACAGGGAAAGAAGGACCATCTCAATTCAAGGAACACTAACAAGGATAGCTTTCAAAGACTCTACAACCAACAGGTAAACTCAAATAGAAGATTCCATGATCGCAGAAATTTCTACTTCAATGGGCAATTTTTCACTTGTCACAATTTTGGTCATAAAGCTATTCAATGTGTGGCATATAATACCATCATGACAAGAGAAGCAAGAAAGAAAATGTTGGATACTGAACCAAAGAAGAATACCTATAACAATTTTCTCCTCGTAGTGAAGTCGAATGTGTATCTATTGCAATAACTTTGTACATGAAGAATGCAAGATAGAGACAAGATCTGTCCTAAAGGCATGTTCCCTCAGTCAGGCCAAGTGTGAAGAAGAACACAGCAGGTTGAAAATTGTGGGATAGCATTATTTGAAGAGGTGAAGAAAATCAATGGTACATCGATAGTGGGTACTCAAGACACATGACAGGTGACAAAAGCAAACTTCATACTTATAATGCTCTGGAAAAAGAAAAGAAAGTTACATTTGGAAATGATACTCCTGCTGTAATTAAAGGAAAAGGGTCAGTATTTCTAAAAGAAAAGGTGAAGGCTAAAGATGTCATGTATGTGGATGGATTAAGGCATAACCTGTTAAGTGTTAGTCAAATGTGTGATCAAGGAGCAGAAGTGGTCTTCAGTTCCAAAGAATGTGTAGTTCGTGATTTTGATACAGGTAAAATCATTATAAAAGGAAAAAGAAATCCAAGCAACTTGTATGTACTAAACGGCATAGATCAATGTTACTTGAGCAAGTCTTCAGAAAATTGGCTATGGCATAGAAGGCTGGGGCATCTGAGTTTCTCTCAAATCAACAAAGCAAACAGACTTCAAGCTGTTCGTGATCTTCCCAAGGTCAATCTTCCGGAAAATACCATATGCAAATCTTGTCAATTTGGTAAGCAGACCAGAGTTCGATTTAATGCCAAAGAAGGATCATCAAGTAAGCCACTTGAACTCATTCATACTGACATCTGTGGACCTATTAGGAAAAGGTCATTACGTGGGGAAGAATACTATATCCTATTTATCGATGACTACTCCAGAATGTGTGAGATCGCATTTATTAAACACAAAGATGAAGCTTTTGAAAAATTTCAGAAGTTCAAAGCTCTGGTAGAAAATGAATTGGATTCAAAAATCAAGTGTCTTAGATCTGATCGAGGTGGAGAATATTCATCAAATGAATTCTTTGAATTTTTTGTGAACAACATGGCATTAAAAGACAATTCTCTGTAGCAGGCACTCCACAACAAAATGGTGTAGCAGAAAGAATGAATAGAACAATTGTTCAAATGGCTAGAGCTATGATGGCTGACTCTAATGTTCCTGACATGTTCTGGAGTGAAGCAGCACGTACAGCAGTTAACATTCTCAATAAAGCTCATGTTTGGGTAAATAGTGACAAAACTCCATATGAACTCTGGTATGGTAAGTCTCCCACTGTAAAGCATTTTAAAGTTTTTGGAAGTAGATGCTTTATCAAAAATAATGATGAAAAGCTTGGCAAGTTTGAACCTAGATCAGATGAAGGGATACTTCTTGGTTACTCTTCTTCAAGCAAAGCATTCACGTGTTACAATAAGAGGCTTCAAAAGGTTGTTGAATGTATTGATGTTGTTATTGATGAGTCTCCTGCAGCTTCTAAAGAAGAAAAACAAACAACAGAAGAAGATGATAGCAACATATGGCCTTCTACATCAGATGGAAATGATATAGGCAGTGAATCCAATGAAGAACCTGAAAATGATATATCTGAAAAAGCTCCATCCAGATATGTTCAAAAGAATCATCCTGAATCTCAAATTTTGGGAGACAAGGAATCAGGTGTACAAACAAGGAGAAATCTTGCGGGATCTTCTAGTAATTTGGCACTTCTATCCACAATTGAACCACACAATGTCAATGAAGCTAGCAAATATGAATGTTGGAATAATGCCATGGATGAAGAAATTGAGCAAATTGAAAAGAATGACCCTTGGGATTTGGTACCAAGACCTCATGATAAAAATGTCATTGGAACTAAATGGATCTTCAAGAACAAGTTAAATGAGAATGGGGATGTTGTAAGAAACAAAGCTAGACTGGTTTGCCAAGGGTATACTCAACAAGAAGGTATAGACTTTGAAGAAACTTTTTCTCCTGTAGCTAGACTTGAAGCCATAAGAATGTTTCTTGCTTTCTCAAGCTATCAACGAATCAAAGTTTATCAAATGGATGTTAAGTCTGCTTTTCTTAATGGTGACCTAGAAGAAGAAGTATATATAGAACAACCGGAAGGATTCATTCTGGGAAATGATGCAAATCTTGTTTATCGACTTAAAAAAGCTCTGTATGGACTCAAACAAGCTCCAAGGGCTTGGTATTATCGTGTTGACAAATATCTTCATCAACAAGGATTTTCAAAGGGGTCTGCTGATAGCAACTTATACACAAAAGTTGAAAATGATAAACTATTGATTGTAGTTGTATATGTTGATGATATCATTTTTGGGAGTAACGATGAATCTATGAGTCAAAAATTTTCTTCTGTCATGCAGCAAGAATTTGAAATGTCTTTACTTGGGGAACTAACATTCTTTCTTGGCTTGCAAGTGCATCAATCTGCAGATGGTATATTTCTATCACAAGCAAAATATCTTAAGCAAATTCTGAAGAAGTATGGCATGGAAGAATGCAAACATGTAAGTACACCAATGATAACCGGATGCAGTCTCAGTTCTAATGATGATTCTCCCACTGTGAATCAACCAGAATACAGATCGATGATTGGAAGTCTACTTTATCTCACTGGGACCAGACCAGACATTATGCATGCTGTTGGGATTGTTGGACGATTCCAAGCTAATCCAAAAGAATCTCACCTTCAGGCTGTCAAAAGGATATTCAAATATCTACAAGGAACTCAAGACTTTGGTCTATGGTATCCAAAGGATGCTGATCTTACTCTTCATGCTTACTCTGATGCAGATTGGGCTGGAAGTGTTGATGATCGGAAAAGCACTAGTGGTGGTGCATTTTACATGGGGCCCCGGTTAGTATCTTGGTTCAGCAAGAAGCAAAATTCTATTGCCTTATCAACAGCTGAAGCAGAGTATGTAGCTGCCGCATCATGTTGCACTCAACTCCTATGGATGATGCAAACCTTGCAAGATTTTCAAATCAAATGTGCAACTCCTATCTCCATTATGTGTGATAATACAAGTGCCATGAGTATCTCAAAGAATCCTGTTATGCATTCGAAGACCAAGCACATTCACATCAAATATCATATCTCGTGAACAAGTGCTTGAGCAAAAAGTGAAGTTGGGGTATGTTACCTCCAGAACAATTTAACGATATCTGCAAACCTGCGCGACGTTAGTTTGTCAAAGACGGCGGGGTATTCTCTTCTTGGTCGAAAAGAACAAATGCATAAATTTTGCAGAGAGAACTGACTTTGGGATACGCGGGTTTCACGAAACACGGTCGCGTATGTGCGAGAGTTCATGCACATAAAACCGCGTATGTACGTTCTTTGGCTTCAAATTTTGGATTTTGATTTCGACTCTCTTCGACACGGTACTGTGATCTTTTAGTATCTGCGACAACTGTTTGGTATCTCTGGTGGTGTTCCAGTTCTCATAATTCTATTTCTAATGTTTTGATGAAGATACCTTGATGATTTGTTGGTGGAAGTTTTCAGGATGCACAAACTAAGGGGGAGCCTTAGTCATTTGGAAAGATTGCTTGGTTGCACAGATTCAGGGGGAGCATTAGCTTTGCTGACTATAATGCAGTGTTGGCATTATGATGGTTCTGAAATATGTTCTCTCTTTTGAGGACTTTCTGGTGTTGGTCATATTTGTATTTTGATAAAAAGGTCTTATTGAGACCCATGATGTAAAATTGTAATATTCAGTCATGTAAGGACTTCTCAAATTTTGTAAACCCACTTGGTTGGGTAGATGAGTCTCATATGTAAATCCACTTGGTTGGATAATTGATGTAAGTATGAGTCTTTGGTGATAGGAAGTTCATAGAGTCATGTACTTCATTGACAAATATGTTTGAAGATTCAGCATGAAATCCGGGGGAGCGTGGCCACTTCAGCACATATCAGATCTGCAGAATGTTTCTTCCACATGAGTGTTGGTTTTGATCCGCCCTTTGCCCTTGATGTCAAAGGGGGAGAGTGACATGGTGTTTGAATGAAGAGAAGTTAAAGATGTCAAATATTTGGGAGAGTGACATATTTGGGGAGAGTGACATGGTACCTATCTGTTGTGGTAACCAAACACCATCGTGGTTGCCATCAAGTCCAAAGGGGGAGATTGTTGGAAATATGATGCAGAGTGTTGTCCTTGATGGCAACCCACTGAATGTAGATGAAGACATACGACTATTGACATGTGTTGTCCTTGATGGCAATCCAACTGATGAAGTTATTCTTGACTTGATGGACTTGTGTGTACAGAAGGAATTCAGAATGTGCTCAAAATATGATGAAAAGAGTATGTCTCTTTGTATATGCGGATTGGCCTAGGGTAAGTCGCGTATGCACGCGGAAAAGAACGTGCCAAGTCGCGTATGGGCTAAAGCGCTCAAAAAGTGCAAAACCAAGGGTAACCACCATGGTATTGACCCATGGTTTTGGGTAATGATCCGCCTAATTGACCCCGTCCAGGTAGTTTTGGGCTCATGGTATTGTTTTGGCCCATGGTATTGAAAAAGGGGCTCATGGTATTGAAAAAGGATAAACCTATATAAGGAGAACAAATTCATTGTGCATAACATGGGTGTGGGTGCAAGATGTCTGAGCTTGAATGAATACTTCTCTGTGAAGTATATCTGTATGGAAAGGGTAAAGGTTTGATGATAGATCTGAATCTATGAAGCACTTATGAAGAAATGATGAAGCGGGATCTTTAGATCTGAAATGTACTTGTATTTGTTAGATCTGATTATGGAAGGCTTAGATCTGTGATGAGGCGAGCATCTGTCTGAAGCAAAAGGGTAGATCTGAACTGAATATCTGATCTGATGAAGTATGCTGCTCTGTAATGATTGAAGATCTATACGCTACTTCTCCGCGGAGGAAGCGCGTATATACGCGGCTTCAGCGAAGAGAAAGCGCGTATGCGCAATAAAATATACACTGTGGTATACGCTGGTTTGTGTGGACGGAAGCGCGTATATACGCGACATCAGTGAAGTAAAAGCGCGTATGCAAACTAGGGTGTGCTGAAGCAAGTGGTATGAAATATCTGATCTGTTCTGCTGTGTTTCTGCTATCTGATCTGTGTTGATATGTATCTGTCGATGATTTATGGTTGTGCTTAAAAGTCCGAAAGGGTTCGGTCTGGAAATATGATGAATTGTGGCCTGCAAGTTGTGTTATATTGAAGTGGTTGGATCCAGTGTGAAAATTGATGAAACGTGGTCCAAGGTGGTGCTGAGGGTTGTAGCCTTCAGTCAGGGGGTTGTAGCTCCCTTCCAGGAGAGGCTGGTAAACGAGATCAGGGGGTCGTAGCTCCCTTCCAGGAAAGGCTGGTAAACGAATCAGGGGGTCGTAGCTCCCTTCCAGGAGAGGCTGGTAAACGAGCGCAGGTGGGTGCCTGCGTGCTGGTCAAGTCTGCGCCAGCACATAAGTTGTAAGATGTTTTCTCTATAATAAAATATTGAAGGCTGAGCAACTGCAGCGGTGGTTTTCTCCCGACTTGGGTTTCCACCTAAAAATCTTGGTGTTCATGTGTGATGCTTTGTGTGATGATTTATTCTGTTCTTACTGCACATGTTTATTGCTTAATGAATATCTGATGAATAAATGAAGGAATGATTTAAGTGAAAAATTAATGACATAAATAGATATCTGTGTATACGCGAGTTTCGTAAAGGGTATCCGCGTATATACGCAAGTCTGGTTCAGGAAAGTAGCGTATGCATTTTAGAAGCAAGAAAAAGTGAAAGTTTTGAATATGCAGTAAATACTGATTCACCCCCCCCTCTCAGTATTTTTCCCAACAGGGGCATCTAAGCTTCTCTCAAATCAACAAATCAAGCAAACTTAATGCTGTTCGTGGTCTTCCCAATATTTCTCTACCTGAAAGTATCATATGCAAATCCTGTCAATTCGGTAAGCAAACCAGAGTGCAATTCAATGCCAAGGAAGGATCGTCAAGTAAGCCTCTTGAACTCATTCATACTGACATATGTGGACCTATGAGGAAAAAATCACCACGTGGTGAATAATACTATATCTTATTCATTGATGATTTCTCTAGAATGTGTTGGATTGGGTTGATCAAACACAAAGATGAAGCATTTGAAAAATTTCAGATCTTCAAAGCGCTGGTTGAAAATGAATTAGATCTAAAAATCAAGTGTCTTAGATCTGATCGAGGAGGCGAATATACATCAAATGAATTCTTGGAATTTTGTGAACAACATGGCATAAAAAGACAATTTTCTGTAGCAGACACTCCACAACAAAATGGCGTAGCAGAAAGAATGAATAGAACAATTCAACAAATGGCTAGAGCTATGCTTGATGATTCCAGAACACCTGACATTTTTTGGGGAGATGCAGCTCACACAGCAGCAAATATTCTTAACAAGGCACATGTTCGGGTAAATAGTGACAAAACTCCATATGAACTCTGGTATGGTAATTCTCCCTCTGTAAAAGATTTTAGAGTTTTTGGAAGTAAATGATTTATCAAAAATAATGATGAAAAGCTTGGCAAGTTTGAACCTAGATCAGATGAAGGAATACTTCTTGGTTACTCATCTACAAGCAGGGCATACAAATGTTACAATAAAAGGCTTCGAAAGATTGTTGAATGTATTGATGTTGTTATTGATGAGTCTCATGCAGTCCCTAAAGAAGAAAGACAAACAACAGAAGAAGATGATGGTGACTTTTGTCCCTCTACATCAAATAGAAATGATATAGACAATGGATCCAATGAAGAACCTGAAGATGATTTATCTGGAAAGGCTCCATCCAGATATGTTCAAAAGAATCATCCTGAATCTCAAATTTTGGGAGACAAGAAATCAGGTGTACAAACAAGGAGGACTCTTGTGGGATCTCCTAGCTATCTGGCATTTCTATCCATGATTGAACCACACAATGTCAATCAAGCTAGCAAAGATGAATGTTGGATTCAGGCCATGAATGAAGAACTTGATCAAATTGAAAAGAACCACACTTGGGAATTGGTGCCAAGACCACATGATAAAAATGTCATTGGAACCAAATGGATATTCAAGAACAAGCTAAATGAGAATGGGGACGTTATAAGAAACAAAGCTAGACTGGTTTGCAAAGGGTATACTCAACAAGAAGGTATAAACTTTGAAGAAACTTTTGCTCCTGTAGCTAGACTTGAAGCCATAAGAATGTTTCTTGCTTTTTCAAGTTTTCAACAAATCAAAGTTTATCAAATGGATGTCAAATCTGCTTTCCTCAATGGTGATCTAGAAGAAGAAGTTTATAGAGAACAACCAGAAGGATTCATTTTGGGAAATGATGAAAATCTTGTTTGTAGACTTAAAAAGGCTCTATATGGTCTCAAACAAGCTCCAAGGGAATGGTATTATCGTCTTAACAAATATCTTCATCAACAAGGATTTTCAAAGGGGTCTGTTGATAGTAACTTATACACAAAAATTGAAAATGATAAACTATTGATTGTAGTTGTATATGTTGATGATATCATTTTTGGAAGTAATGAAGAATCTATGAGTCAGAAATTTGCTTCTGTCATGCAACAAGAATTTGAAATGTCTTTACTTGGGGAACTAACATTATTTCTTGGCTTACAAGTGCATCAAACTACAGAAGGTATATTCTTATCTCAAGCAAAATACCTTAAGAAAATTCTAAAGAAGTATGGGATGGAAGAGTGCAAACCTGTAAGTACACCAATGGTAACCGGATGTAATCTCAGTTCTCATGATGATTCTCCCACAGTGAATCAACCAGAATACAGATCTATGATAGGAAGTCTACTTTATCTCACTGGGACTAGACCAGACATTATGCATGCAGTTGGGATTGTTGGACGATTCCAAGCTAATCCAAAAGAGTCTCACCTTCAGGCTGTCAAAAGAATATTAAAATATCTACAAGGAACTCAAGACTTTGGACTATGGTATCCAAAGAATGTTGATCTTACTCTTCATGCTTACACTGATGCAGATTGGGCTGGAAATGTTGATGATCGGAAAAGCACAAGTGGTGGTGCATTCTATATGGGGCCCCGGTTGGTATCTTGGTTTAGCAAGAAGCAAAGCTCTATTGCCTTATCTACAGCAGAAGCAGAATATGTGGCTGCCGCATCATGTTGCACTCAACTTCTCTGGATGATGAAAACCTTACAAGACATTCAAATCAAATGTTCACCTCCTATCTCCATTATGTGTGATAATACAAGTGCCATCAGTATTTCAAAGAATCCTGTTATGCATTCCAAGACCAAGCACATTCCCATCAAATATCACTTCTTACGTGAACAAGTGCTTGAACAAAAGGTGAAGGTGGAGTATGTTCCCTCCAAAGAACAAGTTGCTGATATATTTACCAAACCTCTGCCTAGGGAAGCATTCGAATATCTCAGACAGAAGCTGGGAATGGTGTCTGCCTCTCAGAAGATCAGATTTGCTTAATTTTAGAAGATTAAATTGGATACGCGGGTTTCCTGAAAGACAGTCACGTATATACGTGAGTTCATACACAAAAAACCGCATATGGGTGGTTGCTGACAAAGTTTATGGGTTAGCATTCTTCAGCACAAGCTATGGTGCTGTTTGGCATCTCTGATGCTGTATGGCTTCTCTGGTGATGTTTTAGCCCTTATATTTCTGTTTCATTCTCTGATATTGGGTGAAGATGCCTTGATGATTGGTTGTTGAAAGTGTTCAGGTTACTCAAGCTAAGGAGGAGTTTTGGTCATATGGAAAGGATGCCCAGTTTCAGGGGGAGCATTAGCCTGGCTGAGAATAATGCATTGTTGGCATTATGATGGTTCTGAAACTTGATCTCTTTCTTGAGGTCTTTTTGGTTTTGGTTGTGAAAAGTCATACTTGTAATTTGATGAAAAGGTCATGTTGAGACCCATGATGTAAATTGTAATATTCAGTCATGTAAGGACTTATTCAAAATTTTAAACCCACTTGGTTGGGTAGTTGAGTCAAAATGTGTAAACCCACTTGGTTGGGTATTAGAGTCGCATATGTAAATCCACTTGGTTGGATCTTTGATGTAAGTATGAGTCTTGGTGATAGGAAGGTCATAGAATCATGTACTTCATTGAAAAATATGTTTGAAGATTCATCATGATCTCAGGGGGAGCATAGTAACTTCAGTGCACATCAGATCTGCAGAGCTCTTATGTCTACATGAAGGGAAAAACCTTGTGTTGGTTTTGATCCGCCCTTTGCCCTTAATGTCAAAGGGGGAGAGTGACATGGTGTTTGAATATCATGAATAATGGTTATGCTTAATGTATCTATCTGTTATGGTGATCAAACACCATCGTGGTTGCCATCAAGTCCAAAGGGGGAGATTGTTGGCAATATGATGCAGAGTGTTGTCCTTGATGTCAACCCACTTGATGAAGATGATGGCAACCTACTTGATGAAGTTTTTCTTGTCTTGATGAACTTGTTAAACGATGTAAATCTGATGTATCTATAATGAGTACAGAAGGTAATGATGGAAGGAATGTCAGTGTGTGCCAGAACATGATGAAAAGAGTATGTCTCAAGGCATACGCGGATTTGTCTAGATGAAGTAGCGTATGCACGCGGGAAATAACGTGCCAAGTCGCGTATGGGAAAAAGCGCTCTAAATTTGAAAAACTAGGGGTAACTACCATGGTATTGACCCATTGTATTGAATGATGGTTCGCCTATGTGATCCCGTCTAGGAATACCATTGGAAGTTATGTGGTTTTGACTCATGGTATTGATGAAGGGTAACCCTATATAAGGAGAAGAAAATCATTGTGCAAAAGGAGTGCAGATGTCTGGGCTTTGATGAATACTTCACTCTGAAGTATATCTGTATGGTTGAACCCTATTCCTAATTGATAGATCTGAATCTATGATGCACCTATGAACATGATAAAGGCTCAAGAACTCTAGATCTAGAAATGGTGAATGTCAAGGATGATCTGAAAAGAAGTGAAGAAGACCTAGCGCAATCTTGTTGAAGAGATTGAAGAAATCTGGGTAAGTTTATAGATCTAGTCTGTACTGCAAAGTTTATCTTTTATAGATCTATACGCAGGTTCGTTTCATGAAAAGCACGTGTATACGCGGGTTTGTGGAAGGAAAAGCGCGTATGCGCAGTTAGGGTTTTTCCTGAAAATGCACTGAAGTATACACGGGTTCGTCTTCTGGAAAGCGCGTATATACGCGGGTCTGATTAAATAAAAGCGCGTATGATTTCTTCTCTAATGGTTGCTGAAGGTTGAATGTGTTTCTGCATATCTATTCTGAAGTCTGGGTTATATCTGATATTCTGGTTAAAGTGGTCTCACTGTTCTGTGTGAAGCAATGAGCAAGGTATGATTGTTGATAAGTGAAGGGTTGTGTTGAAGCTGTTTGATCCAGTTTGAAAATTGATGAAACATGGTCTGCAGTGGTGCTGAGGGTCGAAGCCTTCAGTCAGGGGGTTGTTGCTCCCTTCCAGGAGAGGCTGGTAAACGAGTTCAGGGGGTCGTAGTTCCCTTCCAGGAGAGGCTGGTAAACGAGAGCAGAGGGTTGTAGCTCCCTTCCAGGATAGGCTGGTAAACGAGAGAAGGTTGTAGCCTTCTGCAGGTTGGTGCCTGCGTGATGGTTTGAGTCTGCACCAGTACATGATTGTAAGAAGTTCTCTTAATAATAAATTTTGAAGGCTGAAACGACGACAGCAGTGGTTTTCTCCCGAATTGGGTTTCCACCTAAAAATCCTGGTGTTCATGTGTGTTGCATATGTGTGATGATTATTCTGTTCTGTTTGCACTTGTTTAATGTTTCTGAAACATCTGATGAATGAATAATGCAATGATCTGAGTTAAGATTCAAACACATAATTAGATCTCTAGACATACGCGAGTTCTGTAAAGGATATCCGCGTATATACGCTAGTTTCCTTCAGTAAAGTAGCGTATGGGTTTTTAGAAAGGAAAAAGTAAAAGTTTGATTGTCTGCACTAAATACTGATTCACCCCCCCCCTCTCAATATTTTTTCCAACACCGGGATCCCTCGCCGGAAAGCCAACAGATGAAACTCATGACTTGGCCCACGCGACCTATTTTACTTTTATATTTTATTGTAAAAACGGGTGAAATCTTGATTTCACCCTCTGCACTCTTTTATTTTTAGTTATGTTTTAGTTAGCGCATGTGTCAGGCCATATTGTATTAGATGAGAGGTCGTTCTGCCTCATCCTCATTTTTAGTTTTTGATTAAGACTAGGAACATAAAATATCTCTAGAGAATATTTTGTTTCGAAAAATATCTTCTCTAAAAGTTCATGTGAAAAGCTATAAAAGATGGAATCAGAGACCAAGAATGGGTTCCAGATTTTCTAGAGAAGAAGTGGTAGTCTATGAATTGTCTCCTTTTGTAAATTTTGAGGTTCTCTTATAGTGCATATCTGAAGAGTCCTTTTGGGAAAATTAATACAAGCCAGTCTGTTGTTTCGATGGATTCTTACTGAGATAATTGAACAATATGTATTTTCTTGGCAGTGACTCAATTTAATGTTCATTGTGTTTGCATCATCTCTTTGTTATCGTTGCTTTCGGAATGTGAATGTTCTGTAGGTTAGATGTGAATTTATCTTAAATGGTACTGATGTCTTATCTTTCTGTAACATTTTAAATACGGCTCGAGGCGCGATTCTTTCTTCAAGTTCTTCTTACAAACCGTTATTCTTCTTATGTCATTTAAGGGTGGATTCTTGTGTTGGCATAAGCCTACCTTGCTTTGACGTTTTTCTGATTTTCTTACATTGAATCTCATCTCCATTTATCTTTATAATTGTTCACCTGTTTCACATTCAGCCCAGCTTATGACAGTGTTTCCTCATGACTGCTTCAAACTCACTCTGAGAAGCCCTTTCTCTGTACAGCTAGAGCTCATCCCTACCAATATTCTATCTCTGATATCTTGGACCAATATTCAAAACTTTGATTACCTTTTCATAACAAGAGGTTCCATTTTATCCATATGCAAAATACCTTTGAAACCTCTTGTCTTAAGATGTCCTAGGCACTGGTCTTTAACAACTCAAGGCTTGTCTATGTGATGCTTGTGTTCTATCACTTAATTTTTGAGATGAAAGTTGATTGAGTGCAATCTTTGTTTATATGACATGTGAGGATCATTTCCTTTAGAAATTTGTGTCAAGTGCATGGTTCTTCTTTAGATTGCGACTTCATTGTTACAGATGTTACACAGCTGAGTTGAATTGAGATGAATGAAAGAGATCAGAGGAAGCATAGATTTTTTATGCAGAAATAAATTCCTCCCTGACTGAGAGGGAGTGTTAAAATTTGGTAGATCAAGCATGAATTTCTCCTAGAATAAATCATATCTTTCAATGTTGTTTGAACTAGTTATAATAAAATTTCATTTATGACAATTCTAATATGACTTTTCAAAAATAGTAAATCACATCTCAATTTGGAAGAGACTTTCCAAAAGTAGAAAGTCATGTCAAAATGACCAGGGATGATCTCGACATATGGAATAAATCAAATCAATCATGATTATACAAGTCAAGAATTAATATTTTATCCTTACTAGTAGTATTATTATTATGATACTATTATTTATAAAATAGTTTAAATCCATTCACCTTTAATGGATTAATAAAAACGAATTCTCAATAGTTTCATGGAATAAGTCAATTAAATTGAGAATATCTTACTCGGAAAATCAAACCTCTCTCGTGGAATAAAATAATAACTCCACACTTAAGAGAATGTAACTCTCCCTCACTAATTTGATGTATGACAAAAGTGTAAGTGCTCATTAAATGCACTTGTAACTCCCTCACTCAATTTGATTTGTAACTCTCACTAAATATTCTCTCATGTCGAAGTGTAACTCTCTCTCTCTCTCTCCTTAATTCAGATTGTAACTACTCAAGACAAGTGTACTTATCTCTCTATTCTTGGGATGAGTTACATTTCTCCTCAAGTAAATCCTCCCTCATGGAATTCGATTCTCCTATTGTTGGCTCAAGGCATGCATTCATTTTGTAACTCCTCTATTTTTTCATCTATTTAAGCAAGAGAAAGTGAAAGTTGAGAGTAACATGTTCATTGTGAAGAAGAAGAGAAAATGTTGAGTGTGCGCAAGAGAAGTGTGAGAGAAAGTGAAGAGAACGAGCAAGGGAATAAATGGAACAGGTGTGAAATACAAGATCTGATCAAGAGAAGGATGGGATCTTCAAGCAAAGAGCAGCAGCACTTCAACTGCAACTTGATCAGACATTGATGACTTTATTCTCTCTCTCTCTCTCTCTCTCTCTCTCTATGTTGAACAATTGAATAAATTTAATAAAAGAAGAATCATTTGGGTTCCTCCCCTTCAGGGGTTTTTCCCTGGTCATTGAACCTAAATCTCAGTGTCTCATATTTGTGCTTGGCTGTCTTTATATGATCCTTATGTTTATGTTCTATCTAAAACTGTGGACTTGAAAAGTTTTGAAGAAGAAATATGCATTCTAAGTAATTGTAACAACATAGAACATTTAGTTTTATGCGAAGTACTTTCAAGTCCCAAAATAGAACATTCAATTTTTTGCAAGTACATTCATTTTTCTGCAAAGAAATTTCAAATTTTTGCAAATATTTTTTAAGTTTCTGCATAAAACTTTCATATTTTTAACACGCCCAACATGTCATCTCATGTCATGTCATCTTTCCCTACCCATACGATTCATAAATATCATTCTCGCCTTTACTAAAAAATAAAAAAGGAATTTTTATATGTCATTTTCATTCTACGACTCGAGAACTCCCTTCCAACTAGTGTTCAGTCATGTACTCATTCCTTCCACGTTGGCATTCTGTACCAGTCATTAATCAGGTAATTGAGAGTCCAAATTTACCCTTTGTAGTTTAAGATGATTAAAATGAAGAAAATCCCCAAAATAATTTGGAAAACCATCGTCAATAGTCCTTCCCAAGTTCCTCCATTAATTGACACAAAAGTTAAAATCCATGACCCTTTTTGTCCACTAGATTTTATGGAAGTCCGCTTCAACTGCTATGGTTGTTTTCTTCAGGGAGAAGATGTTTTTCGAGTAGTACTGTCTGTTTTGTACCACATTATAATCCCAAGTGTTTATCATTTCCTAGAATTTGTGTCTTGGTTAGAGTCTGCATTTGTTTCTCAGATAAATCACTTCATTTCTTCATCAGGGGAGAGTATTCTTGAAGTCATTGCTGAACTAATTGAGAATGATTTTAATTTCCAAAGGTAGATAACCCTAAAAGGTTCACTGATAACTCTATGCTCCTATATTTTACCCAAATTTCAGAAGAAAAAAAGGAAACATTGTTTAGGTTTTTTTTGTCGCAGGGTGCTCAATTCCCTTCACAACAAAGAGTTACCCTATTTCTACATTTTCTGAGGTTGCACAAGAAATTCTAGCTATAATCCTGCCTTTGATAGGTGAGGATGATATAGCGAATGTGAATAAGTAGGTTTTAGGGTTTCTAAATCTCATGTTACAACCATAAGTTGTCTTAGATATCCCTTCTTACTTAGCTGAGGTCATAAAACTTCAATTCAAGAGTTTTCAGCTGGGAGATTACTTCAAACATCCTTTTATTATAGTTTATCTCTTCTTGTATACACAGGTTGATAAATTTGACTATCCGAGATTGAGCATTTTTTATTCTAAGAAGCAAAGAAAATCTGTAGTTGAATGGACAAATTTGATTAGGAAGAAAACAAACAATGAAGGTTTTTCTCAATTTCTATCTACATTTATGGATACTACCTATACCATTTTGAATAATGCTCAACCATTGAGAATTCTACCTCAGTAGAAGCAATTTTGGCAACTTAGTAAATATACCGAGGTGGGAGATTGTTATCTCTTTGAGGAATACATAGAAATTTGGATCTATGGAGCAAAGGTGGCACCTTACCATTTTCCCATTTTGTTGCCTATGAGGATATTTGCACTTGAATTCATTAGGCATATTCTTCATACAAATCAAGTTCATTTTGTTCGAGCTTGTAAGGGGTATATGTTTAAGTTGGAAAGATATGTTGGTATTTTCATTGTTAATTCCAGGTAAGATCTCCAACAAGTTGAGGATATGATGAAGGAATTCAACTTTGATGTAGGTGAGAAATGACACTATGACCCATACCATATAATTTCTAGTAGAAGAACAAAGATAAGCTCTACAGCTTATATCCATGATAGAAAACGAGAACTAGAGAAGAAAGAAAATAAAGATGTTTGGCTAGTTAGTTCAGAATTATAAGTTGAAACTCCTTCAATGAAAGAGAAAAGTATGAAGAGAAATATTCTTGAGATGATAGATGTGGAGATGGAAGATACCCAACCACAGAAGAGCCATATTTAAAGCGCTTGACTGATTTTAGCATGAGTATCAATTATGATAAATTCATACCAAAAACCAGTGAGCCACTCGCATTCCAGAACATGATACAAGAGAAATGGATGTGAATGAAATGAACAGCTAAACTATATCACATAATAAAGGTTTACAAACTGTAAAGCACCAAGACCAGAATCCTCCTTAAAGATAGAACTCCTCATCACTGAAACCCAACGGGCTCTGTACATTCATATAAAAGTTCCACAAAAATGCATACAAAATTCTCTCACAACATATTTTTTCTGAAAATCCGGAACCCATTTTTTCTCTTTAGTTCTTGCTTATATAGAAGCCTCATAAACACGAGCGAGAAGATATTTTGGGGAAAAATATCTTCCTCGCGTGCTGGTAATTAGTTTGAGGTCTCCATCAAAAATAACCAAAATTCATGATGAGGAATTGGGGCATCTCATCATTGATAGCTAGACTCATAGCCATTTTAAACAAAATATTAAACAATAGTTTCTGACAGAAAGTAAAATGCAGGAGTGGAAGGTGAATTCCACTCGAAACTTGAAAGTAACAAACTAAAATGGAAGTAAAAGGCCACTAGGTCTGAATCATGAATTGACAATGTTCACTGACGAGGTGGAGTTGAGGCGGTCGCTGTCACAGGTGGCGGAACGTTGGCTGATGAGCTGACAACCAAGCTGGCATACTAGGTGCATCTCTGCTGACTGTCTGCTGCAGGTTAGGACATTTCTGTATTTACTTTATATTATGGCTGAGGGGTCTTTGTCATGTCGATATCTGACCTCTGATGTTTCTTTGGAGTCCTTTCTAGCTGTAAAGCTCTTTTTTCTGCCTTCTGGAAATGGTGAATTGGATAGAAAGTCCGCGGGCCTCCATACTCCATAACTGCTGGTTCTGAAAGTCTTTAAGAAGCTTCTGTCAGTGTAATTAACTATTTTTGGACTCGAGGAGGCATGGACACTTTAATGGGAAGGTGTATTATCTGGAGAAAAACGTCCCGCAGATATTCAAACACAGATATGGCTGTTACGTGTGCTTTTGGCCTTCAAACTGCGCTTTCTTCCTTTGAACGTGGGGTTAAGCGTTAATTATTCAATAACAGGCTTAAACCCCTTTAATCCTCTTTTCTAATTCCATTTTTTGCTGCTGTAATGGCCTTTCTGCGCTCTCGGTCACAGTGACTGTGAAACGGGGCAAAATTCACACTCTGTGAACCCTGCAAAACATGACAAACTTGTTACAAAATTCAGTGGAGTAGTGGAAGATTGTTGCGGAAGCCTAGAGGAATGGTGGCGGAATGGTGGAAGATGAATGAAAACATGCGGAACGGGAAGAAACAGAGTGAACGTAGGTTTGGTGTAAGAATGACTCCGGGCCGTCCGATTAGATCTGACCATGGTGATCAATGACCAGGGTTTGTGGATGGAGGTTATGATGCTGAGTTAGGCGAAGAAAAGGCCTTAGTGTAAAACTAAAAGGTTTAACACTGGGCAAAATATAAAGGAAAAAGGGTTAAAATATATGAAATCGAGACCTTTGATGGTGGGATCCGGCAAGCGGAGGGTGATTAAATGAGAGCTGTTGGATCTGGGTTAAATGAACGTCTACGATTGGATCGGCGGATCGCAATCGGGGGAGGTAGCAGGTTGACACGTTGTAGAACTTGCGATTGCGATTGGAGTGGTGTTGCGATTATGCGATGGTCGTAGGATCAGAGCGATGGATCAACGATGGAGATTATGATAGGAGGATCGCAATCGGGGGTGTGCGGCGGGTGGCACACTTTAAAAATTGTGATTGCGATTGGTGGGTGGTGCGATGGGCGCAATGCGATTCGCGATGGACCGTTAGATCTATTAAGATCAACGGCGGAGATCTCCACAGGAGTTTATAGAACGAAGCCCAATCGCATTGGGGTTTTGAAGTTTTAACAAAGAAATGCGCTCACCGCGAGACTTCTGATTGCGATAAACACCTGCGGGCTCAGCTCCTAGTCTCAGCACCCAGTTGCATGGAGGGGAAGTGGTTAAGGGGCTGGCTGAAAAGGGGCTAAAGCCTCATATGAAAAATGTGATTTTTTGGCCTATTTTCGGTGCATTTTGAGGCCAAAAAGGGGTAACGGTAAGGGGAATGAAGGGATTTTAAGCCAAACAAAGGTATTGGAAAGGTATAAAATGGGATTTGGGTGATTTACAGGATAAGTGGGGATAAACTAAGGGAAATGGAGGCCTTTTTGAGCATTCTTCTTCACAGAAACAGAGAAGTTTTTTAACTGGAAACAACAGTGGGGATTCATCAAAGGACAAAGGGCATAAAGGGACTTCAAGGATGATATGTTTTCAGTAGGAATGCATTCCTTGAAATCTCAGAGACAGTTTGACCCCCTATTTGCTTGTCAAAAATTAATAGGGGGCTAACATGATCAACATTGGCTCCACCTGGGGACGACACGTTCATCCTTGGGCGTGTTAAGAACTTTGCAGACCACCTACATCACCAATTTTCACAAACAGGAAAAATAAACCTATTCTAATTCTACCCTTATTACTCCATGAGCCCAGATTAAACTGTTGGTCTCACATTTTCTCTACCTAAACTACATCTGCTAGGATTAAACTGTCTAGCAGATTTCTTTTCTACATTTTTTAAAACAGAAATTGAATAATAACCAAACTAGGATTAGAATGTCTAGCTTGCTAGACTCTGTAGAAATTAAAAAAACTAACTACATGCTCACAGACTGAGCTTTATTAAGCTTTTCCTACCTACCCTACTCTAACTGGACTATTTACAAGTCTAGCTTATAAACATTGTCTTCCAATGCAACCAGTCCATCAAGTGATCCCATGACTGGTCTGTTCTGCCCAGCTCCTTGAACACGCTGGATAGGCAGGGCTGCTCCCACTCTTTCTGTTCTTTGTCAGTAGCTTCAAATTTTTTTATTTCTGTCCGCAACATGCTGCTCAAAAATACCTTTGATCCTTCCTTAAATGTTTGCAGGAAATGAGCATAAGGATCATGAAAAGATACCTGGTTATGAATATTTGGCAGGCAGGCTTCAACCAGGATCTCTTCTTCTTCCACTGGATTGAGAAGAAGACTCTCTTGGGGTAGAGTGTCTACTTCATATTCTAAACCGGAGGACTCATTGTACATTGCTGCTGAGTCCTCTTGGAGCTCTGACATGTTTTGCGCTGCTGGAGAATTTGAGCTAATCAGGGCCTCCATATATTCTGCCACAGGATCAATGAACACATGATGTACACTTTTTCCTTTCAGGCCTTCCATGACCTCCTAGGCCGCTTTGATTTCTGCATCTTCCACTGCATTTTCAATGTAGCTCTTGAGAACCAGATCATCTTCTTCTTGTACTCCGAAAGGCAGTGAAATTTCTTCTTTCTTAGGGGGAGGGAGACTTTCCAAAAAGGCTCTCGGGTCTTTGAACTGATATGATTTTTCTTGTGAGTTCAGAAATTCGATCTCATCTTCATATCTTTCAACCACCACTTCTAGAAAGATTTTCTTAAGCATGGGTTTGAAACTTGAGCTGAGAAGAATAGCCCGTGGAAGGTCCTCCACTTTCAGTTCTACCAAGCCACGTGAAATTACATCTCGACACTCTACTATGAAACTTGGATGCATTTCTGCAAACTTCTCAGAGTCTTCCATTAGTGAAGTGGCTTGGTATTTAGCATGGCTGATGTTGTACTACGACATGGTCTCCCAGTGGAGTCTCGTGAAACAAAGACAATTAACGACCTACTGATCACCAGTGGAGTCTTTTAATCATTTAGGAACTGTGGAGTCGCCAAGGTGAGGGATCTACAACTCTCAACTCTTCATGCTCACCTTTCTGAAGAGTGAATAAATATTTTGTCAATGCCTAGGGATTTAACTTTTCTCAACTTCGATTCCTCGGCAACGGCGCCAAAAAGATGTTGTCAATCCGAGAGACAGCCTTGAGTTGTGAAAGACCAATGCCTAGGACATCTTATACAACAAGGAGCATATGATATAACCAGGACAATTATCATAACAAGGCTCCTTTGCTAATTCTTGTAAATAAGAAGGTTAATTTGAATGGGACCAAAACTTTCAGAAACTTGACATAGGGAAAGCAATACTGCAGAGGCAAGGTGTGAAACTCTTAATACAAATGTATCAGACAATTCAAAGGCAGCTTACTGTAAAGAGGGCCGAGTTCTAAAATACCTCACAGAGATGAATAATCAGAAGGTGTTTACTACGTATGAAAGATTGAGATAATACTAACTGTCATTGGGATGATATCCAGAGACAAATATCAACATGTAATGGGCTTACAAACTTAAGAATCCATACATGACAATAGCGTTTTAAAAATAACATCGCATAGAAGCTAATATAGCGGAAGTATGGTTGCAGTGGAGAATGAAATAGTATATCACGCCTGAGCCATATTTAAAGCGCTTGATTGATTTTAGCATGAGTATCAATTAGGATAAATTCATACCAAAAACAAGTGAGCCACTCGCATTCCAGAACATGATACAAGAGAAATGGATGAGAATGAAATGAACAACTAAACTATATCACATAAGAAAGGTTTACAAACTGTAAAGCACCAAGACCAGAATCCTCCTTAAAGATAGAACTCCTCATCACTGAAACCCAATGGGATCTATACATTCATATAAAAGTTCCACAAAAATGCATACAAAATTCTCTCACAACATATTTTTTTCTGAAAATCCGGAACCCATTTTTTCGCTTTAGTTCTTGCTTATATAGAAGTCTCAGAAACACGAGCGAGAAGATATTTTTGGGAAAAATATCTTCCTCGCGTGCTGGTAATTAGTTTGAGGTCTCCATCAAAAATAACCAAAATTCATGATGAGGAATTGGGGCATCTCATCATTGATAGCTAGGCTCACGACCATTTTAAACAAAATATTAAACAACAGTTTCTGACAGAAAGTAAAATGCAGGAGTGGAAGGTGAATTCCACTCGAAACTTGAAAGTAAAAAATTAAAATGGAAGTAAAATGCCACTAGGTCTGAATCATGAATTGACGATGTTCACTGACGAGGTGGAGTTGAGGAGGTCGCTGTCACAGGTGGCAGAATGTTGGCTGATGAGCTGGCGACCACGCTGGCATACTGGGTGCATCTCTGCTGACTATCTGCTGCAGGATCATACATTTCTATATTTACTTTATAGTATGGTTGAGGGGTCTTTGTTAGATCGATATCTGACCTCCGATGTTTCTTTGGAGTCCTTTCTAGCTGTAAAGCTCTCTGTTCTGCCTTCTGGAAATGGTGAACTGGATAGAAAGTCCGTGGGCCTCCATACTCCATAACTACTGGTTCTGACAGTCTTAAAGAAGCTTCTGTCAGCGTAATTAACTGTTTTTGGACTCGGGGAGGCATGGAGGCTTTAATGGGAAGGTGTACTGTTTGGAGAAAAACGTCCCGCAGATATTCAAACACAGATATGGTTGTTACGTGTGCTTTTTTCCTTCGAACTGTGCTTTATTCCTTTGAACGCGGGGTTAAGTGTTAATTATTCAATAACAGGCTTAAACCCCTTTAATCCTCTTTGCTAATTCCCTTTTTTGCTGCTGTAATGGCCTTTCTGTGCTCTCGGTCACAGTGACTGTGAAACGGGGCAAAATTGACACTTTGTGAACCCTGCAAAACATGACAAACTTGTTACAAAATTCAGAGGAGTAGTGGAAGATTGCTGCGGAAGACTGGAGGAATGGTGGCGGAATGGTGGAAGATGAATGAAAACATGCAGAACAGGAAGAAACAGAGTGAACGTAGGTTTGGTGTAAGAATGACTCTGGGCCGTCCGATTAGATCTGACCATGGTGATCAACGACCAGGGTTTGTGGATGGAGGTTACGATGCCGAGTTAGGTGGAGAAAAGGCCTTAGTGTAAAACTCAAAGGTTTAACGCTGGGCGAAATATAAAGGAAAAAGGGTTAAAATATATGAAATCGAGGACCTTTGATGGTGGGACCCGGTAGGCGGAGGGCGATTAACTGAGAGCCGTTGGATCTGGGTTAAATGAATGTCTACGATTGGATCAACGGATCACAATCAGGGGAGGCAGCAGGGTGACACGTTGTAGAACTTGCGATTGCGATTGGAGTGGTGTTGCGATTATGCGATGGCCGTAGGATCAGAGCGATGGATCAACAGTGGAGATTACGATCGGAGGATCGAAATCGGGGGAGTGCGGCGGGCGGCACACTTTAAAAGTTGCGATTGCGATTGGTTGGATGGGTGCGATGCTATTCGCGCTGGACTATTAGATCTATTAAGATCAACGACGGAGATCTCCGTGGGAGTTTATAGAACGAAGCCCAATTGCATCGGGGTTTTGAAGTTTTAACAAAGAAATGCGCTCACTGCGAGACTTCCGATTGTGATAAGCGCCCGCGGGCTTAGCTCCTGGTCTCAACACCCAGTTGCATGGAGGGGAAGTGGTTAAGGGGCTGGCCGAAAAGGGGCTAAAGCCTCATATGCAAAATGTGATTTTTCGGCCTATTTTCGATGCATTTTGAGGCCAAAAAGGGGTAACGGTAAGGGGAATGAAGGGATTTTAAGCCAAACAAAGGTATTGGAAAGGTCTAAAATGGGATTTGGGTGATTTACAGGATAACTGGGGATAAAATAAGGGAAATGGAGGCCTTTTTGGGCGTTCTTCTTCACAAAAACAGAGAGGTTTTTTAACTGGAAACAGCAGTGGGGATTCATCAAAGGACAAAGGGCATAAAGGGACTTCAAGGATGATATGTTTTCAGCAGGACAGAGATAGTTTGACCCCCTCTTTGCTTGTCAAAAATTAATAGGGGGCTAACATGATCAACAAAGAGGAAATTCAAATAAGATTAAGAGAACAATCCTCCAGTCAGGTTGGTTTTAAAGTGCACTTGGTAAATCCTGAGCTTACCACTCCTTCCAACTCTACAGTGTTGATTTTATAGCATCAGGAAGTGTTCCAGGTCTCAAATTTTGAGGAAAGGCTTGGAAAAAGTATTCTAGAGAACCCAAAAATCGTTTGTGTAAATTCCACTATGATTTCATTTTATTAAAATAATTAATTATTTTGATGTGATCCCTAAGTCTAAACTTAGGGAAATTAAATAATTAAAGGGTATTAATAAAGCAAAGTGAGAATCTTCTAGAAAATGAAGATCAAGTCATGCTTTAATCTAAGCCACTAATTAAAGATATAATCTAGGTCATTGATTCATCAGCGAGAAGACAAATCAAGCCGAGCACATTCTTAGTACCCGAAGGAAATCGATTCTGAAGTAAGAGAATTCGATTTCAGTGGGTGAGTTTGTAGAGGCAGAGTTGTAGAGGCAGAAGGAGGAGGGAAAGGTCAACAAAGACAAATAGGAAGAAGGTAGAGGACAAGGAGGAGGCAGCGCTGAGAAACAACACTTGCCCTCCATGCAGACTTACGCAGTCCAGGAAGGGACCGCGTAGAGGGGCTACACAAAATGACGTAGAGGGTGCAGGAGGTCATGCCGTGTGTTGGGAATTCTTCCGGAGTGTCCATAAAATTCACATCATGTGTATGTTATTTATTTATGATCGTCCGGAATTCTGTAAACGTTCCTTTCACTGCTAAAGATAAATACAAACCCTCATCTGCTGCACCGGTTTTCCCACATTGGGTTTCCGGGGAAAATTGTCCAAAAATAACTGTGTTCATATGGTTGTTTCTATTGTGCTATATGTGTTATCTCTGTTCTTATACTTTTGATTAGAGTGAAGTACTGCAGCTGTGTTTATTTCAAAATTTATTGAAGCATCTGTAAATAAATTATCAAATAAGTAGGCGAAATAAATCAATCACTGTAGTAATAATTTTCAGATGGAAAGTTTCACATGTTATCAGAGCAAAAGGCTAAAGACAGAAAGGGAGGATCTTCTATGGACCAAATATCTGACATTCGGAAGGGCCCACGCAGTCAGAAGGACTCACACAGTACTCCAGAGCACTTAGAATAACAGAGGGAACATGGCATGACTGTGCTAGCATTCAGACTAGAGGAGGATTTTGCTTGTGTCAAGCACAACCCCTCCAGGTGTTTGGTATATTGAAAGTGGTGCATCTGCTCATATGATGGGAGTTTGAGAATGTTTCTCAAGCTACCAAGAAGAGCAGATGAATTTCTAGATTACAATGGGAAATAAGGCCAAGTGTACCCCCGTTGGAAGAGGTACCGTAATATTTTAGACAGAAGTTGGCAACAAGATTCGGGCCACAAATTTTCTGCATGTACCAGGGTTGGCGATGAATTTTCTCTTATTGTCTCAGCTCCAGAACAAGGGTTATGATGTATACTTTATTGTAAATTAAGGTTATGTCAAACATTCTAGTTGTAGAAAGAAGGCACAAATTGGAGTAAGGAGCCATAAACTATATAATATCTAGCTTGAATCCCTAATGGCTCTGATTGGCAATACGGGAAAAAGGGATCTGAATGAATTATGGCACAGAAGGATGGGCCATTTACATCATGGAGCTTTGAATATTCTTAATAATACTATCATAGGAGCTCCAGAACTCAACACAAGGAGAGATGAGGTCTGTAGGGGATGCGACTAGGAAAGTATGCCAAAGCCGCATTTCCAAGAAGCAACAGGAGGGCCAAGAGCGTATTGGATTTGATACACTCAGATATTTGCGGTCCAATGTCCATGTGCGCTCTTAGTGGTGCAAAGTATTTTGCTACCTTCATTGATGACCACTCCAGGGAGACTTGGATCTACTTTCTCAAAACCAAAGATGAAGTCTTTGAACGTTTCAAATAATTCAAGGTGCTAGTAGAAAATTCAACTAGAAGGAAGATCAAGAAGCTACGGTCAGATAATGGTGGAGATTATATCGATAAATACTTCACCAATTTCTGCGCAAAGGAAGACATCAAGAGAGAATGGACAACTCCATACAATCTCGAGCAAAATGGAGTTGCAGAGAGGAAGAACAAGACCATTGTAGAAGCTGGAAGGGAAATGTATATGACCAAGACATGCCCAAATTTTTGTGGGAAAAATCCTACAATACAATTTTGTATGTGCAGAACAGGGTACCCCATAGAGCGTTAGGGAAGTTAACTCCCGAGAGTGTGTTCACAAGCAGTAAGCCGGAGTTGAGCCATATCAGGATATTCGGTAGTATGTTGTATTGCCATGTACTGGATGAGAAGAGGAAGAAGTTGGATCAGACTGCGGAAAAGGGTTATCTTGTGGGCTATAGTGAAAATGAGAATGCATATCGCATCTATATTCCAGAAAACAAGAAGATCATAGTAAGGCGGGATGTGAAATTCATGGAGGAGAGAGCCTTCAGAAGATCCCAGGAAATGGTTACAGATACGCATATTGAGGAGGATCCACTAGTACAACCTCAATGGCCTACAGAGGATGGGTCGAGTGCCTCTCCATGACACAAGGATTCTGAGGAGAGTTCCTTCGAAGAGGAGTAGGCAGGAGAGCAGGTAAGACCACCCACCACTAGTGGAAGACCACGCAGAGAACTCCAACAAATTCTGAGGGATGCAGAGGAATTTGTTGGAGCCCCTAGAGATAGGAAGAGGGTACGGAGGCAACCTGAAAGATACTAGGCACTAGTGGCTCAGGTCGTAGAACCCTCTAGCTTTCAGGAGGCAACTCAGCATCAGGTGTGGGTTGATGCCATGGTGGAGGAGTATAACTCCATCATGACAAACAATGTCTGGGAAGTAGTCCCTAGACCACATGACATATCAGTTGTAGGATCAAGGTGGATCTACAAGATCAAGTATGCTACAGATGGCATCATGGAGAAGTTCAAGGCCAAATTTGTTGCTAAGGGCTACGCACAAAAATAAGGGATCGATTATGAGGAAACCTTCGCCCCTGTAGCTCGGTACACTTCTATCAGATCTGTCATCTATCTAACAATGCATATGATATGGGAGATTCACCAGGTGGGTGTCAAGACAATGTACTTGAATGGGGTGATAGAGGAGGAAGTGTACATAGAACAACTAGAGGGCTTCGAGACACATGAGCAGAAGACTCGTGTTTACAGGCTTAAGAAAGCCTTGTATGGTCTAAAACAAGCCCCAGAGCATGGTATGGTCTAATTGATAGCTATTTGCAGAAGATGGGTTTCGGCAAGAGTGACACATATCCCAATCTCTACTACTTAAGAGTAGGGGATGAGCCGTTAATCCTGGTATTATATGTAGATGATCTGTTTCTTACTGGATAATCTAAGCTCATAAAGGACTGCAAGGAAAATATGGCTAACAAATTCTACATGAAGGATCTGGGGCAGATGCACTATTTTCTTGGTTTAGAGGTCTAGAAACAGAAGGGAGAAATCTTCCTTGGGAAAGGAAGATACACTACAAAGATCTTGAAGAGGTTTAATATGGAATATTGTAGACCCATAGCCACACCAATGATTACAAATTGGAAGAAGACAGACAAAACAGAGGATGATGAGGCTGATCCCACCTTGTATATGCAGCTCATCAGATCATTGATGTATCAGGTCAACACTAGATGAGACATCTTTTATGCAGTGAATACCCTCAGTCAGTTCATGGTGGAACCAAGGAGGGCTCACTAGGTAGCAGCCAAACATGTTCTTAGATACTTGAAAAGGATAATCGGGTATGGATTGAAGGACACCAAGGGCAATGAGGTCAAGTTGAGTGGGTTTAAAAATGTAGATTAGGCTGGAAGCATAGTGGATCAGAAAAGTACCAGTGGGTACTATTTTAGTCTCGGATCAGGAATGAATTCCTGGTGCAGTAGGAAACATAAGTCCATCGCATTGAGCTCAACCGAGGCAGAGTATATGGAAACAAGCACAACTTCATGCAAGGCCATATGGCTTCGTAAATTTCTCTTGAACTTACTGAAGAAGAGGATGGAACTGACTAGAATTATGTGTGATAATTAGAGTTGCATCAAGCTCTTTGAGAATCCCGTGTTTAATGACCGGTTAAAACAAATTTAACATTCAGTGCCACTTCATAAGGGACTATGTCTAACAGGGAGTCGTGCAGTTGAGGTACACTCCTACAAGAGAACATGTGGCATATATCCTCACTAAAGCTCTGAGTAATATTAAGTTTACTTACTTTAGAGAAACTATGGGGATGGTTGAGAACCCTTTCCTGTAAAGAAATGGGTGGTCGTCAGAGATAGATGGAGCTGCAGTACAGATGAGGCAGTGGCAGAGATAGTGTCATAGGTAGCAGTACAAGGGAAGTAGCGCAGAGTTGAGAGGCAACAACCAGGACATCAGTAGCGCAACATATTCTTTAGAATCACAACAGTACAATTGGTATCTTGCTTGAAAAATTTCCTCGTTAATAGGGAGTGTTGATTTTATAGCATCGGGAAGTGTTCCAGGTCTCAAATTTTGAGGAGAGGCTTGGACAACAGTATTCCAGAGAACCCATAAATCGTTTGTGGAAATTCCACTTGTATTTTGTTTTATTAAAATAATTAATTATTTTAATGTGATCCCTAAGTCTAAACTTAGGGAAATTAAATAATTAAAGGGTATTAATAAAACAGAGTGAGAATCTTCTAGAAAATGAAGATCAAGTCATCTTTTAATCTGAGCCATTGATTAAAGATAAAATCTGGGCCTTTGATCCATCAACGAGAAGACTAGAAGAGAAGGCTTGAGGGTCATTTGGAAATCAAGCTGGGAACATTCTCAATACCTGAGGAAATCGATTCTAAAGTAATATAATTTAATTTCTGTGGGTGAGTTTGTAGAGGCAGGGTTGCAGAGGTAGAAGGAGGAGGGAGAGGTCAACAGAGATAGAGAGGAAGAAGGCAGAGGATGAGGAGGAGGCAACATTGAGCAGCAACACTTGCCCTCCATGTAGACTTACACAGTCTAGGCATGGAATGCACAAAGAGGTTACACAGATTGACGCATAGGGTGCAGGAGGTCATCCCGTGTGTCGGGAATTCTTCCAGAGTGTCTAGAAAATTTACATAAGGTGTATGCTATTTATTTCTGATTGTCAAGAATTATGTAAACATTCTTTTCACTGCTGAAGATAAATGAAAACTCTCATATGCTGCAACATTTTTCCCACATTGGGTTTTTCTGGGGACAATTTTCCAAAAATAACTGTGTTCATATGGTAGTTTCTATTGTGCTATGTGTGTTATTTCTGTTGTTCTGCTTTTTATTAGAGTGAAGTACTGTAGCTGTGTTTATTTCAAAATTTACTGAAGCATCTATAAATAAAGTATCAAATAAGTAGGCGAAATAAATCAATCACTGCAGTAATATTTTTTAGATTGAAAATTTCACATACAAAACTACCAATGCCTATAACTGAAGAAGCCTCCTCTGCAATGGATACACCATTGAAAAATTATCAAGTAATTGAAGAAATGAGTCAAAAGGTGAAGAATGATATAATGTCTTAGTTGGATATGAAAAAAACGACTTCCTATCAAACAAGGTTACTCTCAATTATGGATCTGGAAAGGAATCAATTGAAATTATCCTTCTTACATCCTACAGTTCGATCACTTCCTTCAGTTTTGAATTCAAAACAATTGATTTCTCTCTAACTGTAGCTGATATCCCTTTGCATGATAAAAATCAATTTCCATAAGCAGGCAGGAGAGATGATGTACAATGATATAAGTAAAAATCATTAACAATTAATACAACTAAAAAACTCTTGGAAACTGCTTCAAATGGAATCAAGTAGGAGAAATCCATTTTCAGAGCTTTACATTTACAAAATGAAGGATTCAAAAAATTGATTATAGAGCTAGGGGTTGATCAAGATGACAAAGAGACAATTACAACTTTGATGCAAAGCACAAAACTGTAAATGCAATGATTAAGGCAAAAAATGAAGATGCATGTAACAAATCATGTCCAGATATTACCTGAACTAGCCCATGTGGAGAAAGAAAAGGAGCATTTAATGACTGAATTGATGGACTAGAACAAAGAGGTGATATCCCTTAAAGAGAAATTTAAAGATCTAGAATAAACTATTAAAAGCCATGTGTTATCCTCCTGTATTCTACAGTTTCACTAGGTGACTATGGATCTTCTACAATCTGTTGAAGATAGCATTCCTTGACTATCATCTATCTTCAGAAATCTCACTGCCTTCATTATCTTCATAAAACCTTTTTCACTATCTCTCAATTTTCCTTTCCAAAATCATCCTCCTACTCTAAAAACTCATATCTGGGCTTGTTTCTTTCATATTCACTATTTTTCCCCTACTCAAAGCACCCACTTTCATCTCCAAAAATCCCATTAACCTCTTCACTTTCATTATTTTCCCTCATTTACACTAAAACAATGTAAAAAGTCCCTTTTTACATTGTTTTAAATATTAAAATTAAAAACCTTTCGAACCTTATTTGTTTTATATTTAAAACTTTGTTTCAAATTAAATTAAAACCCAACTCCTTGTATTTTGTAACCCGCCCCTTTATAAATTTTTAGAGCCCCTTGCTTTTAGATATTTAACCCTCGCACTTTGTTAAAAACCCCATATAACCCTTCCATCTCTCCTTATAAATAAGTGCCTCCGCTTATTCTATTAACCCCTGGGACCTGCTCTTTACCAAACCCCACATGACAATAAAGCCCTGCCACCTGTCCGCCCGGGCCCCACCTTTTTTGACCTGCTCATCCCTCCAAATCTCTCGACCATCGTTGATCCCTGTTCCTCAAGATCCAACGGTTGACAACGTATATTGCACCGATTTATGCGAGGGGTTAAACAACCCCAAACCCTGCAAAATGGGCGGTTTCACCAATCATACCCTCCGCCACGCGTCACCTGCCGAATGGAATCGCATCCTTCGACCCAAAACCATTTACGACTCCTCAGCCCATGCGAAAACCGCCTTTCCTCCTACACGCCATAAATCAAAACCGTCGCCTCCATTCAAACTTTCCAAAGGTTTCTGCCTTTGTGATAAAGCCCTCATCCACCATTAAACACCTCTGCAATGCTCCAAAATCCTGAAATGTCTAAACAAATGCAGAAAATCCATGAATGCAGGATTTAAAATTAACAATTTGTTGTATTGTGCAGGTATCATGGCAGAAATGCGAGAATTACATTCAGAGGGTCCAAAATCATTTAAACAAGTGTTCTGGGTGACGATCTAGAGGTTCTTGTTTCATTAGAAGGACCGGAAGCATAGAATCGAGCATAAAAACCAATGGATCATGACCATTGGTGGTCATTCAATCGCACCAAACCAACCAAATATGCCCCACTATGCTGCAAAATTACAAACAAAGGCATAGTGAAAAGAAGAAGATAGCCAAAAGACTTTACCAGTGAAGGATAGTCCAAGGCTTAAAAGATTAATCAGAGGATTAGAAGAGTTTAAAGGAAAATCCAAGTTAAAAGGCCTGAAAATGGTTTAAAGGATAAGATCAAGCAAAGATTAGCATAGAGCAGATTCGAATGATTACACAAAAGCATTTACTTCTTCAGAAGCACATCTGGACACCTACAACTTGTTTTATTTTCAATAAAGACATCAACAATTATTACAAACAGTCAGAGATATTTCTCAACCATTCAAAAGTTATTGAAAAGCGTTAAAAGTCAAATATTTCCAAAAGTTAGCTCATAAGTTAAGTTAGGAGTTATTATTACAGTGAGTCATTCATAGATATTTTTCCTTGGGCCTTGCATGGTCTCAAAGGTCAAAAATGCATTAACCCTGTAATAAATAACATCTGAAACCCTAGCTTAGGATCACCTCCTCATTAGATAAATACTGCATGTATGATTCATTTTTAGTGTTGGTTGGTTAGTTGGTGGGTTGGATGATGGTTGCTGACCTAGTTAATGAGTTGCTAGGCTGGATTTGAGAAAACTCTGAGTTGTAGAGATCTATTGCACCGAAGTAATGTAACTATTTTGAACATCAATAATACAAGAAAGTTCACAAGATTATTGAGCTATGTTAATGGTGAAGTTATCCTTTATTTGTCAATGTTTTCCTTATGTTTTCCATTTTGTCCATGATTTCTCTGATAAAAGAACATAAATTTTAGATTAGGATATGTCGTCTTGGCACCCTGATTCTGTCTGCTTTCTTTATCTTAATGTTTTCTTCTGCAAGGTCTAATTAGAGAATTCTTAATTTCTCTCTAGTTCCACCTAGCTTGTTGTCTTAAAAATGATTCAGTACAGTCAAGCCAAATAAGTCTATGGTATGCCTTGTCCTTTGGTGTAGCTTGAAATATTATTTTAAAGGCCTCTCCTTGAAGTATAATTAGTAGAGTCCAGCTAGGGAAGTCTATGGTATGCCCTGTCCTATGGTTTTCCTTCAACTATTACTTTGAAGGTCCTTTTAGAGTGTTTGATTAAAGGAGATAGGTGTATCTTGCTCTTTAGTTTCACTCATTGTTATCTTAAATGTTTTCTTTGTCTGAAAGTAATTTTTGGATTGCTGGATTATTGTCTTAAGGGTTTTCTTATTAAATTCTGGCCAAAGAATTCTATGGTATGCCCTGTCCTTTGGTTTTCCTTAAACAGTTACCTAAAAGGATTTTCTTGTCGAAGTAGAGTTAAATGATTCTTAACTGTCCTTTAGTTTTGCTGATTTCACAACTTATTGTCATTTCATATTACATCTAATCTAAGATATACACTTGATATGGTTAGCTTGCCCTATGAAGTTGCTTGCAGAGTTGGTGAACAATTAAATCCTTTTATGACTCCTGTTATCACTATTAATATTTTTTTCCAAACTTGGACAATTTTCTTTGTTCCTAGTCATAGTTTTTAGATAGGTGTGAAGTCATGCTAAGTTTTTAGGGGTTCAGTGATAGGGTTAGAGTCTCATTTCCATTCACAAAATAAAGTCTAACAACCTTATTTCACACCTTGACAATCTCATACCATTTTTAGAGAGTCAAATTTTTGATCATTTTGAATTTTTTTTTGATTAAGCCACGAAACCACATTTTTGTAGCACAGACAATGTAAAAAACTGCTTTTGCACTACAAAAAAGCTGCTCATTTCGTAGCGCAAAACCCCGAAATTGCATTGAGCGTGCTACGAAATCGGGGATTCGTAGCATGTCTTGACAATTATCAAATCCACCAAAATTTCGTTAATCATTCATGATTAGGTGTCAGCCACGAGTCTTTTCTCACACTTGCAACTATTCATAGCCATCATAACATTCATTTGAGGTCATTTGTCTTATGTCATATTCAAATTTGAAAGGACTTGGTTTTGGTTTTATTGTCTCATGCAAGAAACACATGATGCATACGCTCTTTCGAATGGTAAGTTCACGGTAAGCAGAAACCAAAGCTTCTCTTTCATTCATCAAGCGAGGCAATTTACTTTGAAATCAAGCGAGGCTGTTGGTTACAGGTTTTTAGAAAGCACATAGGAATTTCAAGGAAAGTATGACAGAGGAAAGAAAGAATCACAAGTCAGGCCACTGCTTAAGGACAGAGCCTGAAAGCATAGAGGCTCTAACTAAAGATAAGTCAATTGAGGAGGCCTTCAAGAAGGCAAGATGTTGGAAATTCTATGAGAAATTGAAGGGAGGTCATAATCAAGTGACAAAAGAGTTTTCTCTTCATTTCATAGGTTTGAATACAAAGGTTGGTCTCCTAAACTTGACAATTTCCCCTGAAATTATATCATCAGTGACAAAGATTCCAAGGGGAGAAGAAAGGTGGTTCAAATATTTTAGGTTTGAGATGGAACCTTGTAAATTTTTTCTGAAGCCAGGGTTTGAAGAGACAGATTTAACTAAAGCAGTGCCAAGAAGCTATATCAATAACACCTGTTATCACCCTAGTAATTTCTAAAGATTGTGGGCTTTTGATTTTTAGTTTTAAGAAAACTAGCTGTAACCACAAACCTGCTTTGGAAATTTAGGATCTAGCCTTCCTAAATTTCAGAGAGGGCTCTCTCTTTATGATTTAACTTTGTTTTTGTTTAATATTTTAGGCTAGTTATGATAGTTCAATTTGGTTTTGGAAATGAAATGTTTGGTGGAAAATAAGATTACTTGAAGACAAATTAAAGAGGGATCTACTAGTCCATTGGGCTATGGAGTCAAATTCTAGCAAGCAGAACTAGAAGGCAAGGCCAAGAGGATGCTAATGTATTCATAGCAAGGTAGATAACCCTCAGAGATTTGGATAGATTGTTTTGATGAGATGGCTTGTTTCGGGATAAAGGGAAATGAAGAATTCTTTGATCCAGAAAAATAGGAAGGAGGTAGGGGTCAACGAGACTAGGAGCAATTAAGAATTCCTAAATTCAGAAATCAACAGAAAACATTTAAATGATTAAGTAGTTAAGACAGGGAGTTCTAACACTAGTCCTGGAGTAATACTCCTATTTAATCATTAAGATTGAACAACATATATGAAATGAATGGAACTTAGAAAGTAAACAATGACAAGATAGATGCACTTTACTCTTCAAATTATCGCATGAATCCAGAATTATGAAGTCCAATTGGCAATTTTCTAGACTACTGCTTTGAAATCAACACATGTGAGCCTCCAACGTTACCAGAAAAATGTCTATAATGTTCTTAGCAATTTTATTCCACCCTAAACACTTCATAAACTGAAGTATTTATACAAAATGTTTATTACAAATATCCTAGAGAAATATAGGAATAACTCTAGGAAAAAAAATATCTTTACACATTAAGAGGGACATCTGCTTAACAACTTAGCAAGCTGTCCTCTTATCTAGAAAAAATAGAGATTTCTTATCTAACAAAAAACTGTTTGTTTGAGTAGCTGTCCATGCTTGCTAGCACTTTTCAAATATCTTTTGAAAGATGACTTCATGGATACTCTTTCCACTTATACTCTTTGACCCTGTACTTTATCTCTGATACTCTTTCACGCTGTATATTTACCATTTCACTGCTGTAAAAAAGGAAATTACAGCAGATAAATCAGCTAGCTGTCATTTTTATTTCTGATACACTTTGACTTTGACCTTTCACCCTGATACCCTTTAAACTAATACTTTGACATTCAACTAATGTAAAAAGAGATTTCTTAGCAGTAAAAATTCAAAATCAAGTACTGTGTTATTTGTTTTCTTCTCAAACTAATTTCTTCCTTGGCACTGTCTTTTACTGTTTGCCTCTTTGCTGTTATAATAAATCTGTGAAGGTCTGCCATTGTTCAGCATATGGAGTCTTCATACTTTTAAACTTTTTGTAATTTTCATCTGCTTCAGTGTACTTAGCAAAATTTGGCTTAATCACAAATAAGTGTTTGATTTCATTCTGAAGGAAGAATAAATCTTCAATGTGTTTGAGAACCACTTTCCCTGTCAGAGATCCCTGTGGAAATTGCTTATTAATTTGTTCTTTGGCATGATCTCTGATCTTCTTATCATATTATTTCTGTTCCATTAACTTGTCATTGAAAACATTTATGTTTGGGATACTAGCTTGTCTTAGCATGGTATACTTAGCTAAAAACTTGGTGATGGAAAAATTCATAGCATCACATTTTTCTTTCAAGTTATTCATCAAAGTTTTCTTTGTCAATACCTTTTTGATCTACAATATAGCTTCTGTTCTGTCCTGTATCTTCAATTCCTCTAACTCAGTCCTGTTCTTACTGTTTAAGAAGGGAATTAGCCTCTATGCATGTGTTGGTTTGTCTGCTAATTCTTCTGTAGTCTTTTGTATTTCATTTTGAGCTGTTAGTAGGAGGTCCCTTTGTTCATATATTATCTGAATCAATGGCCATTGAAGATGTATGGCCTCAATGATGTTGGTCCATAGATGATTTCTTATGTAAGAAATCTGTGTGGTAAAACTCAAATCCTTCTGAAGATTCTTGACTTGTTCTTCAAGCCTTTTGGCTTTTTGTTCATAATTATTAGCATTAATCAATGTTGCTTTATTTGATACCTCCATAATATGAATCTGTTTCTTCAAACTGTTTATTTCATTGGTTTTCAATGTCATTTCTTCCATTGCTTTGACAATTTGCCCTGCATCATTTGTATGTTGCACCTGTGATGTTGATGATTCAATATTGGAAGTGATAGTTGATTGCACTGACACTGCAGTTGCTAGTGGCTCTTTGGGTGCTAACTTCTCTCCCAATGTAGAAGGAATAGAAGCTGTAATAATAGGAATAACTGTGGGAATGGTGGAAGCATCAGTTTCCTTCACAGTTTCCTTTTCTTTCATCAGTATATCTAATTGGCTTTCCATGTCCTTGATCTGGGTAGTAACCTTTACAATTAACTGCATCATATCTTCTTTCTCTTTATGTTCCTAAAGTATTTATTTGCTCTGTGGATGATCACTCTAAGGAAGTTTTAATTGTTTCCTCAAAGCAACAATGTCATCATTTTTCTTTTTTATTAATACTTCAACAACTTGTACATTAGATGGGTCCACTCCTATTTGTAGAATCAAATCTTCCAATGCTTTGATTCTAAGATCTTTTGCATATAAGGAGCCTTTATCAAGCTTCATCTAATCTTGCAAGTTGATGATAGTATTTTTCAGATTGGTTACACTCATAGATTTTATCACCATAGTGGAATAGAGCACTTCTTAGCTATGCCTGTGGAATTCTATCTGATCCAACTCATGTACCTTTTCAATATCTACTTCAAATTCATTCTTTTTGTAGTCAGCCACTATTTTAGGAGTTGAAGTAGTAGGCTATAAATAGGACATGATCATTTTATTTGAAGAATAATCAAATGCTGAAAGCAATCTATCGTGGTTTCTTGGCTTCTGCTTGAGGAATTGAGAATAAATCTCACTTTTAATCTCCTCATTCCTTTGTTTAATCTGTTTGTATCTGTCCTTGATATCCAAATATTTCTCTTCTGCTGTCTGAGAAGAAGAAGTTTCCATATTCACCTATTTTTCAATCACTTGGGTCTCTTTTCTTTTAGAGGCTGCTTGTTCTCTTTCAATTTCTGTCAATGTATCATTTATTATTGTAGTTGCCTCATCATTACTGACCTTTGGTTCATATTCCACTTCAATGAGTTTTTCTTTGCCAATGGAACCAAATCTTAGCCTTTTATTGTAGATGAGTTTAAATTTTGTATCTGTTGTAGTTTCTACTGTATAGGCACCCTCCTCTCTAGCTCTTTTGTTTGAAGTTTCTGGTTCTTTAGGAATTACCACAACAAGTGTTGTACCTACTTTTTCTATTCATTGTGTATTTGCAGTCAAATCAACCAATGTATTCTCTTGCCATTCTTCCTGATTAACATACTTTTCAATATCAGGTTTTGGCTCATGTATAAAAGGAGGTAATTTGCACTTAACTCTGATACTATTCAATAGACCTTGGGGGTCATAATTCCAAGGAAAACTCACTTGGAATTTCAATTATGACAACCTGTTTTGTATCTCTTTCTTATCATCCCTATTATTCACTATAAATGGACCAATCTGATTTTTTAGTTTAAAGTGAGTCTTCTTTTTGGATGCCATGAAATTGATGGCATCAACATTCAACACCTGTCTTAAATATTCCAGAGCAAAGACTCTTAGAGTTAAAAACTTAGGTAACTTATAGGGAAGAAAATTGGTTCCAAAGATTCTTAGTTCAGTGTGCTTCTCATATAAGTACCAATCTCCCATTTTACACTGTTCTGACAACTGTAATATTCTTTTCATCTCTTCATTTATTCTGGGCTGTTCTGACTTATGAAGTAAATTCATTGCCGGCCTGATAAATAAATCAGTGAAGTCTTTATAGTTATATTCATTTCCTTCCTTTCTTAATGAAGATGTCCAAAAAAAAACTGATAGAGGTTGGCCCTCTAAATTCATTTTCTGCAGTGCTATAGGAAAATGATCTGCTTGTGATAATAAGAACAAATGGAATAAATAAGAGGAATATCTAAACACCCCTTCAATGGATAGCTTTGTCAACTGGTGGTGTATGGAATCAACAATGAATCTGGCAAAATCAAAGACCATAGTAGGAGGCTCTCCAAGGGATAGAGTGGATAAAAATCCAAGGATAGACTCATTAGTAAATTCATCAGTAAAGTATCCTAAGATGAAGGATAACATTGAAATAACATGTCTAGAACCCTCTAGGAACTTGGAAGTGGAATATGGAGGATTCAACTTTGGGATAACCACATGGCTGGGCATGAAGTTCTGGAAAATCATGAATCTTTTAGGGAAATCTATCTCTAAGTATAATTGAATCAGGGCTTCAATGGATAATGGGACTGCCCTAGGGTCAAATTGTAACTGCAACATTTCATTAATTGACTCAACAATGATAGAAAAGAGGATTTCACTGTCATTATTTACAATGGACCTTTGATCTGGGACATAATACTTCTGGCATAGTCTTATCAACTCTTGACCAGGATGTGTCGCTGGGACTATATATTTAGGCAAGTTTGTGTCCCAGAGAGGCATTTATTCCTTGTCTAAAAACTTCTCATTACACCAATTATGTACTTCTAATAGATTGAATTCTACTAGAGGATCTACAATTTTGTAATCTACATCAACCAAGGGGATGACTTCTTCAGTGGAAACTAGAGGTTGAAGAGGATTTACAGTGATTGTGGACTTAGCAGTGATGGCAGGTGTCTGCTCAACTTAGTGTTCCTAAATTGATGTCATAAATTGTCAACTAGGGCTAGTAAACTGTTGAAGTGAAGTGCACTATATATGCCTAGGTATCTGCTTCCTACTTCGTTGTGTTTAGTGTTTTTCTAATTTTTTTGGTTTTGTATTTTTATGCTAAGAGAAAAAT